>VDFB02088882.1:0-10487 GCA_007258455.2 Sequoia sempervirens
CCCACAAAGGTGAAGCATTGGGCCTTCCCAAGAGATCGCCCATCCCAATACTACCCCAACTCAAATGCACTTAACCATGGAGTTTTTGTCCAAGATCAACTATATATTATATAAATCAAAATTTAAATGATCTCACAATCATTAACATTGATGGTTTTAATTTGTAGCAAGCAATCGTTTTCTTTGATTATTTTCTTAAATCATGCATAAAATATGATGGACACAAAGAAAACTTCATAAAAGTACACCCTTCTTGTACTCTCTTTCAATTAAACAGTGCTAAAATTACACTTAAAAGAAGCAACCGCAGAAACTAGAAACAACCAAAATTTCAAATCAATGACAAAACAAGGCAGGAACAGTCTACATCTTACCTACTAAGAACAAAAGTACTACCCAAAGACGAAAGAACCATGGAGCAGCCTACATCTTATATGTACAACTAGTCATGAATTTCTTAGAGAAGTTGATGTTTTCCATACTCAGAATGGAAGTAGCAACATTATTGAAGAAGGATACGATCATCAGATGTCCCACCAACTTTATTCTTAGCAGGTCCCCCACACATCATGGCCGACAAACTTATACAGGCAATGATAGAAACATTACCAGGCTTTATTTCAAGTAGATCAGTAAGTATACTGCCAAAATTATGTTTGTCATTGGCATAATGTTGGCTGAGAAAGTGCATGGAGGTTTTGTTCTCATGCAACTTGTCTTTGTTACCCACCAATATAAAGTCATCATCCTGTTGTTGACAAAGAAATCACCTGTGCATTAGGTGCACTATCCCATCTACCATTTCATACGATTCACTGAAAACTGTTGGATTCTAAAATAATTCTATGATTTGTTTGTTCCATTGTAACATCATGTTTTTCACATGATGTACGTAATTGACTTGAATATTATTCCTTGCGCCGGTTCATTGACAACAGACAATGAAGGCGTAAATTCCTGTCAATTTTTTTTATTACTCTCGTGAACTTTAGTATTCGATTGACAGATTTCTTCTTTGTTAAGACAGCTTTTTTCCCATAACTTTATCAGAACTTTGAAAGTTTGAATTGGGTAGCACGTATCCATCGCAACAAAGACTTCGTAAGGATGTAAAATACTTAAGCTGTCATTTTTATCTTCTAAATCTATTGCAGTTACGGTAGGTCTTTCTTAAATTGAATATAAACTTGTGCAAGAGTTTCCAATAGTTTATACCCCAATAGAATTCATGCTTATATTTATTTATTTTATATAAAAGATTAATTAGATTATAAAATCTACAAAAAATATTAATCAATTTATATTTATTTTTATACGAAATTGAGCATAGAAAAAAGTTTTTTTTGTTTTTTTTCACACTTAATTTAGAAATAATTAATAAATAAATGAGCACAATGATGCTTTAATTTAGTGTTGTAATATGTTTTTCATATTCACATTAAGTTTAGGGTCCTTTTAAATAAAGTGGGCTTAATTGTGCCTTATTTTTGGTGTTGTAAGCTGTACCTTTCACTTTTTCACTAACTAGGGCTTTATTAATTGATTGAAGTTAATTTTCCTTAAGTGTCCCCTTTAATTCAAATCCAAGCCTAATTAATGAAATTTTTAAGGGATAAAACTTCACATTCATAAATACCATTACAAAACACGAACTTGGAAGATGTGTTTCCTAGGTAAGTGACCTAGGAACCATTCTCCATAAGGCGAATGGGTCCTTACTTAGATCTAGTGCCCTAATTTAATATAATGTTTAACACTGAGCAATGTTTGTCCTAGGTAAGTGGCCAGGACCCATTCACTTGGACCTAGGACCCCCCTTTAAAATATGTTTTTGGTGGTATTTCAACAATTTAAAATCTACAATTCAATGTTGAATTGTAATATTTGAATTTCAGGAATCAATGTTAAGATATGTACAAGTAAGAGGTCATTTCACTATTTTTCACCTAACAATTTTGATGAGGGAATCCTTATAGCAAAGTTTATGATTAAGAGTGATTTCAAGAGCATTCAAGGGTAGATTACTTCATCATTTATTGTAGCAATCAATATCCAAGCATTATGTCAAAGTTATGTGGAGTCATGCATGTGTTATTTTTTTTATTAGGAAATAGGTTTTGGGTGGACCCAAAACCAAATTCCTAACAGGAGTTTTGAATGGAACCCGGAAACCATCAGGATTTTGAAAGGACTGAAACCCAAAGCCAAGATGGACAAGTTCCCAAAGATTATAGAAAATAACACCTGAAACAGCAGAGAGCATAGATACAACCGATACATCCCGAGCTAGCACTCCCCAACATGCGAGATTTTGCATGGCTCTTGAACTCCTTGGTTTCAATGGACCAACAACCCACTACAACAAGGTATTGGCGGGGACCTTAAACCCAACCAAGTTTTACTAGGGACCTTAAACCATAGCCGTCATAGATATCTTCAATAACCACTAGGCAAGAGACCAATCGGCCACACCAATGAGAAGAATAATATCTCTTGCACCAACCCCACACATAATAAGTTGAATCACACTCCACCTCAAAAGGAGTTGGCTCCCCTCTATAGGAGCATACATCATGAAGAACCTTACCATCACTGCTGACCAACTGAGACAAGAAACAACTCCACCTCCATAGGAGCACACACCACCTCAAAAGGTATTGTAACAACAATGACCAACAACAAGGTCAATGACTCCTCCAAGCCACAATCCCCAACTCTACCTCTAGTAGAGATGGCTCCGCCTCTAAAGGAGAAATCTTCACCTCAAAAGAAGACTCAGATTGAAGAAAAGAGAGGAGAGCAACCCAACCAGTAGTAGGGAAATCCATGATATCCATCAGCCAACCGAGACCAAGAGGCAATAAGAGAACCACAAGGGTATTCCCAGCAAGAATACAGAAAAAAGCAACATGGGAAAAGTAGTAGATCATGAGAAGCAACCCATCCATCCCAATGAAAACCACCATTAGTATTTCAATTGAATAACACATCTCCAAAACCTCCATAGAAGAGATGAACAGATGGAGTTGGGTCATAAGACCCCAAAGCCTTTAAAAAAACTCCCACCAAGAGAGCCAGTCCAAACCCACAGAGGTGTCAATCCAAGAAACCAACCCCCAATCTCTCCAGAATAACCACAATGAGCAAGGGGGAAGAATTAGGAAACAAAGAAAGGCATAAATAACTGCTCTCACACAAAGATTCATCATAACACACCAAAGTAGAACCACATCACAACCCATCGACCAAGAAAGAATAGGGGGAGAAAACAACCCCAGACCCAAGAGAAATAATAAGGGCAATAGATAAGACAAAGAAGCACAACCCACCACAAGAACCTGCATCACTCCAACCCAGAGGTAAAACACAGAGGAAAAAAGGAGGGGGACATAGGGACCTCTAAAGGAGAAAAATCATTAAGCACACCTCTCTTAAGGCCAGCTAAACCCTAGATGCACTAGGGCCTCTGTGTGCAAACCAACCAGGTAGAGGAAAGATGCAAAATCCCCAACGGACAATAGAAGAACCTTACTAGATGCCAATCCCAAGAGCCAGGGATGCAGCCAACATATCCCAAACAAGCAGCAGCAGGTACAACGCTGACCACCAATCATGCATGTTATTTGAGCTAATATGTTGATGTAATGTTCAGGATCAATTCAAGCATTTAAAGTATCATCTCAAGAAAAGATTCAAAGTCAAGATCTATATCCATTGAAGCCACTTAATGCAAGTTGCAAACCTTCATTATCAAAGGTTCATTTAAGGGTTTGGTGAGTTGTGACATAGGCTTGTTCATTCATCATTCATTCATGCTATTTCATTTCATTACAAGGATTAATTATCAAAATAGGGTTTGACCAAGGAAAACCCCCATTCACCTAAAAAATATTATTTTTCTCTCTTTGATGTGTGATTATAGATTTTAGGTGAAAGATCTATTCAAGAACAAAAAATGCAAAGTTGTCGAAGTTGTCAAAGTTGTCGCCTTTCTTGCGAAATCACAAAAGTTGACCTACATAATTTATTTCCAGCTTTCTAATTATAAGATTCAGGAATCTGGGATTGCAGAAAAAGGAGAAAAAAACCTTGTAATAGATTTTTTGGAGCCCTAGTGAAGAGCCATTCATCATAGGGTGAATGAATCCTCATTGAGCCTTGAAAAAGCACATTTTGTGAGAGGTACACAAGATTTATCTCATCGAGATTCTCCCTCAAGTCTGTAGGTTCCATCAGTATTATGTTCAAGATTGTAAATGCACTTTATATTTTGTAATTTTTAGTTTATTTCCTATTTTTAATCTTTCTCCCTAAAGTGTTGTTTGACTTACACCCTCGTTCCTCACCAAAAATGGAAATTTGCAGATTCACACTTCGACTTAATTCACCTTGAGGTTGATAGTAATTTCAATGTGTGGATCACATTTGCCAAATGAAAATACAATAATAGGACCCTTTTTCCCTCTTTGGACTCACTTTTCCAATTTGGGAAATTCCCCCTATCCTATTTTTCTATGTTTCATTTTGGTGAACTCGACTTTGTACAACAACATTTTTGAAAATTGGAGTCCTAACTCTAGATCTAAGTTTTGCAATAGATTGCATGAGTTTTGCATTAGTTGCATTACATTTAGGGTTCTTTAAATCTTGCATTAGTCTACATTTCATATATGGGTTTAAATTTGCATTTTTGCATTGTTTAAATCTGAAAATTCAAAAATTTACATGCATATTACATTAATTTTGCATAGTTTTTGTATGTTAGTTTACTTTTCATCATTCATATTCAAAAATTGCATCAAAATTTCATTCCAAGAAGCTTCACATAGTTCAACATTTGTCATTATTTTTACTTGCATTTATAGATCATATTCTAGAAAATTGTGTTATAGAAATAGCAGTTTGAGACCTGAAATAGAGAACTCATCTTATCAATTAGAAATTGTATTTTTCAATTTTAAAAAATCATGGACTAGGACCAATTCACCTCTTGGAAAATGAGTCCTTTGATGCCTACAAAAACCAACTTTTCTAAGCTTTTTTATGGTTTTTTGCACTTCCTAGGCTTGCTGGTAACCTATTGTATTAGTCTAGAAAGTTTTAGGAATTTTTGTTTTATGCATCTAAGTCAAATCATTCATTTAGTGTATCCATTTTGAATCATCCCAAAATCATTTTAGTAGAAAAAATTATCAAAATTTGAAAACGTTTACATTCTTGAAGCTTTGCATAATATGGATTAAAGTACTTTTCACTTTTGCATACACAATGTTTACATTCATAAAACTTTGCAAAAGTTGGATAAAAGTACTTTTCATGTTTGGATATATATTGTTAATATTCTTGAAATTTTGCATAAGCTGAATAAAATTACTTTTCATGTTTGGATATACATTGTTTACATTCTTGAAGCATTGCATAAGATGGATAACAATGCTTTTCATTTTTGGTCAAACAATGTTAGTATCCTATCTTTCTAAGCATTCCAGGAAAAAGTTTATTCCTCCTAGTTATGAGAATGTTTTAGTGAAAGAGAATACAATGGTGGAAAATCATGACAATCAAATTTGATCTTCTTCGAATATCTCTTCTATTGGTGAAGAAGATATTTTGATGTTAGAAGATCCAACCAATGACAATTATGAGAGTCCTATTTTTTTCTCTTCCCCTACCAAGGAAAATATTATTGAACAAGAGAATACCATCATTGGTAAGAAAGAAAATCCAACCATTGATAACTTTCTTACCTTTGATGAATTCATTTTAGAAGAAACAACCATTGAAAGTCATGAACATCTAGTTTGTGTCTCTCCTAAAAACTCTCCTACTAGGGAAGCTATCATGGTACAAGAAACTGACAACATTGACACATGTCTTTCAAACAATAGTAATGTGGCTTCCTTAGATGAAGATGATGAAGTGACATTGGACTCCTCTTTGCTAAGAGATCATGAGAATCAATATAATTTTGTTGATTTTATGATGGTACAAATTGGATCTCTTTTAATTGGCGAGCCTCCTAAGTCACCTACCATCATCAAATCACATAGAAAGAAACTAAGAGATCTCTTGAAATCTATAATGCAACTTGGTAGTAACAAAATTTCTTAGCGATTGAGTTATAATACCATTGCTCAAACATGTAGGAAACCATAAACCACTCCCACTTCATTACCATTTCCTCAACATAGCCTAGTGCTCCTCATTCGCCTTTACATAATTTAGTTGAAAATCTTAAAACCACTCCTGCTAATATATCCTTATGGGATCTTGTTCAAACATCACTACATGCAACTGTGTACTTAAGAAATGTTGCAAATCAAGGAGGAGATCCAATATTTTAATGAAATTGAATGATGTTGCATCCTCCTTTGATTTTATGCAAGTCACATAGTAAGAAATAAAATTCCTTAAACATGAATTATCCTTGCTTGAGATACAAAATAAAAATGAACTTTTAATGATAAAGGTGATCATTAATTAAATTATAGTTAGACATACTCTCTATGTAATGGAGCAGGTCTTAATGTTTGTAGCATTGACCTCCTAGATAAAATTGGTGTGAACAAGAGACTTATTGAACTTAATGATGTTGATATTTATGGCTATGAAAATGTTAATAGGAAACCATTAGGAATGATCGCATTACCTATTGAGGTCATACTTTTAGTGTTGCCTACCCCTATCCATATGATGTCAGAACCTCTTTCATACAACCTTCTCCTAGGGAGACTATGGATTCATGCTATGAAAGGAGTCTCATCTACTCTTCATCGTGAAATCAAATTTGAATACAACAACAAGATATACATGGTTGAAGTAGATGAATGAAGCTATAAATCACAAGTTCAACATGATCATAACACTTCCATTTATCCCCTAATACTTTCATTCCAAACTCAAAAGTAGAACCTATACAAGTCAATGTTAATCCTAATTGTCTTTCACCTACAACAAAACTCTTTAGTGATAATTGTGGGTCATTAGATTTTATGCCTCAGTTCAATGAAGAATATAAAATCTCACCCTCAAAGTCCAAAGATTCATATACAAACAATTCATGTTTAGACACATGTTCTAGTGATGATTGGGGTTCAATATATTATCTACCCTCCTTTATGGGAGAGTACAAAATCTCACAATCAAAGCCAAAACAAATTTTTGTTTTAATTTATTCAACTTGGATCTACATCAACAACATCACCCCATGGTGGTGATGGGGGCTCTTTAACTCCCATCCCTGATGAGAGGATGATGTGTAAATTTAAGAAACATATAAAGGATTTGTGTTCTTGTGAAGAAGCCAATACTTCTGAAAAGCATAAACTCTCTTTGAATCTGAGTTGGAAGATTGTTATGGTCTAGGATACAAAATACCTCCTAAACATGGATACAATGAAAACATGAAGCTAAATGATAGATAACAAGTGAATTCTATACCATACTCTTTCAAGAAAGATCTAGGTTTACCACCTTTATCTCCATTTTCATCTAAGGCCTTATCATCTAGTGTGTGTATGACATCTTGTGCTAAGAAAGAAATATCCCCTACTATTGATCAAGAGAGTATCTTGTCGACAGTCCTCCAAGATCATTTGATGTTTCTCCCTCCAAGAACATGAAAGAAGTTTTACAACAACAATTCATTTTGTGCATATCATAGAGTTCATGGTAATTCTAGTAATGAATATAAGACTTTACGTGATAAAATTTAACATCTTAAGGATTATGGTGCTCTTCCTTGTGTTGGAGAACCTAGTTATATATATAAGAGCAAGCTTTGGAAGTGGATGAAATGCCTTAATTTGGCTCACATGTGACATACTTTCTTCATATTTTTACCATTTCATTTTAGGGGCAACCCTTTATCCATGATGTAGTTTCATTTTGGAAATATTTGACTTCGCATAGGGCTTTATGAATAAGCTCTCATGTCTTATGATTGAACATTGGATACTTTAAAGAAATTGATTACAACAATGGTGTTAACAATCACTTTAAAGTGGGGGCATGCATCGATAATATCTTTTGACAATTTTCATGTTTCATTTATGTGATATTTTTTATTGTGATGCATCTTTTTCTTGGTGGTGTAATTGAGTTTGATGTCCTCCAAGAGTGTGATATTTCTTAGCATACAAATTTCCTCTAAGTGGTGATGTGATGTACTACATTCCCTAAGTTGTGAATCTTTTACTCTTGATTTTCCATCTCTTGGAGACATTAGGCAGGATGTTCCCTAAGAAGAAGAACTTACACAAACTAATCAAAATCCCTTTGAAAAATAAAAATCACTAGCATTATTCTTCATGAGTGTTTAGCATAACATAGCTTGCTAGCCTTATGAAGCTCAAAACCCTAAATTCAAGGCCACCAAGAATAACACACCTTGCTTTCCTATGAAGCCTTTCCTTGTTCATAGATGTTTAGCATAACATAGCTTGTTAAGTCCTATGAAGCTTGACCTCTAAATTCAAGGCCACCTATCATAACACACCTTACTTGCCCATGACACCTTTCCTTTCCTCGTGGCACCTTATTGAAGTTGTTAGGAGGATATAAATTTGATATGGTATGGAACCTAATATGATTCTCTCATTTTCCACCCTTTTGGGATACTTACCTAGTGGATAGCCTAAGGTTCCACTACCCTAGAGTGAGCACATGCAAAAATTGATGGCTTAGATGTGTTCCATGTTGATTAGACCATCTAGGCTTGATCTTCCTGGTCTTTGATGTTGCATGATTGTATATCTTTGTCATTGTTGCATACATAAGTGTCTTGAATGTCTACTTTACACTAGTACACAAACAAAAATATATGACTAAATAAACTACTAAAAATTGCATATAAATGACTAACTTTAGTCACGTGACTACTAGTGGTTTATTTGTAATCATTTATAACACCACTATATTTATGACTAAACAATTTTAGTCATTTATTTAGTCATTGATTTTAGTCATTAATTTGGTCATTGATTTGGTCATTGATTTAGTCATTTATTTAGTCATATTTTTTAGTCATTAATTTTAGTCACATGACTATTTTAGTGGATTATTTGTAGTCATTTATAACACTACTAAATTTATCACTAAACTATTTTAGTCACTGATTTGGTGATTGATTTAGTCATTAATTTAGTCATTTATTTAGTCATAGTAGTGATTTGTTTAGTCATATATTTAGTCATTAATCTAGTTATCGATTGTTGTTAACTAGTTATATATTTATTTATATATTTAGTCATTAATTTATTCATTACTTTAGTCATGTATTTAGTCATATATTTAATCATGTATTTAGTCATGCATTTATTCATTAATTTAGTAATTACTTTAGTCATTACAAATCAAATATAACTTAATTAATCCTCACAATTTTATACATATAAACTTAAAGTATCATAGATATTCAAATCTTAGAAAACACCATGAAATGAAGACTAGAGGAGCCACAACATAGTATTTATGAGTGGAGAAAAAACCACTATAAAAATTTACTTCATTAAGCCTCATTGGAAAATCAAAATCTCATTGGTTACATTCAATGTCTCAGTCACAATATACAACTTACAAACACTATATAAATAGAATAATCGTATTTTCATATACTCATACTATTTTCCCCTTCCTTAACTACAATCTTTTTGGAAGGGCAATGACCTCCTATAGGGGCTTAACCCATTTAATTATCCCCTTGCAAATCCACAACTTTCTTGCTACTATTGGTTTTGGCTCCTCCAAACTCTTCCTCACTGGTATTCACCTTTCACTTCTCCAATTTGGAGCTACAACTTGAAAAATAAGGTTTCAAAATTTTCACATCAAAAACTCAGAAGAGTCAATATTACAAGAGAAAATCTGTCATTATTTCTTTGCATGGTGTTTTTTTTATTAAGATAGCATGTTATTGAATAATTGATCTAATAGCTGATTTTTGTATGAATGCAAGTATTCTTGTGTATTCCACACCTTGTAAATTTTCCACAGGTTATAAATAAAGGGAAACATCCCCTAATGTTTTTAACAAAAAGTATAGGATGTTGCACTTACATGAAGTATGTCCACTGGGTCAAAAAAATTTGTGACCTTCCCTCATGACATGTTCATTTCCATGATACTCAACCCTCCTTGTAATGTTATCAAATTTTTGGAACAACCTCATACCAGTTAGAAGGCTAATTTGAATCATCAATGATAAAATAATAATTATAACAGTAAATAAAGAGCTTTCCACCAAAATGATCATTAATGAGGAAGAGAAAAAAATCTAAGACTAAAGTTTAGTACTAGAGGTTGATAAGTTCTCAACTGATATGCCATCTAGAAAACACTGCCAAAAAAAGTCAGGGCGAGGTCGGTCAATTGTATCTTTCACAACATCAGTTACAACAGCAGTTACAAGTACTGAGAACAAAAGCCCTGTCATAGAATCAGATCAAGAATTTCAATTTATCAGTAGCTGTCCTAAATCAACTAAAATA
>VDFB02088884.1:0-45743 GCA_007258455.2 Sequoia sempervirens
GTATGTAACAATGCAAGAGAATGAATATATAAATAGAAGCTAGGTAATGATTTTATATAGAACTAAAGAGATGATGGAGGTGGAAAATCTAACCAATATGAATTAACCACCAAAAGTGGATATGGACTAGTGTCAAAAGTGGATATGGCTGCCAAAAGTGGAAAGTGTTCCAACCTTTAAGGAAGGGGACACTACATCACTTATCTCCTAGTTATAACTCACTTTATTATCCTAAGAAAGCTTAATTAAGTGTAGGAAAAACTAGGACTAAGGGAAAATAAATTAACCCACTAGGAAAATAAAAACCTACACCAACACCCCCCCTTAAGCATAGCTTAGGAGGATGTAAAAGATAATGGGTCTCAACAAATGAAGCCATGTTAGGTACCCATGTACAAATAAGATTCCCCACTCCCAAAGGAGAAGACACCACATCCCACAAAAAGGAATTACACACCCATAATAGATTGAAATGATGTGGAAGGAGAAAGAAGCCCCCCCAAAGAGATCCATTGGTAGATTTCCAAAAATTCCACGATCGTGAAACAACATTCCTCCACATCTAGGAAGAAACAAAACCAAAGGTGTACATGTAAGCTATCTTCCCACTCTTGAAAGGAATGCGTAGGAAAAAAACTCTATATGTATGGAGTCTCTGAACTTGGATCAAGTGTCCCCATGTCAATGTTGAAAGCTATCACAATCAAATCAGGAGCTCTAGGCCACACTTCTGAAAATAAAAACTCAAAATCTCTTAGAGACTGATTTAGAACACCATCCAAAGACTCAAGTATCTCCTCTAAAGATGTCTCCTCAAAATGATGGTCCAAAGTATCCACACTCATGTCAAACTATGAAGAATGATCATGTAGAGATTGAACAAGAGGGTCAAAGTGTTGCCTCACAAAAATTGAAGAAGAATAAACTTCATCAAAGAGAAGATGAATATCATCTATAGTTTCTCCCAAATCTATAATATGTGTCTCCATAAAAAAGTCTATAATACCTGTAAAGAGATCATCCCAAGCTGAATCTAAGAGGCAATGAATGTCCTTCTACAAAGAATCACTAGAAACTTTCAAAGAAGCAACACTAGAATCTAAAGTAGCAATAGTAGATGGAGGAGATGGAATGCAAGGTTCAAAACTGGATCACTTGTGAGAATACCCAAGTTCAAGTAACCAAAAATCTCCTCAAATTAAAATCCACAATAGAAGTGTGATCATCATCTAAAGGATTAAATCCATCATTAGGAACAAAATTTGAAAGGAATACAATTGAGTTGCATGATCAATCACCCCAGTATCAATTATCTTTGTGCTCTCCAAATATCTAATAAGAATTGAATCAGGAGTGAATTCCACACTCTTCCTTGCTCCATTATGAGTAACTTGATAGATGGAAAGAAGATTATTGAACAAATGAGGTACACATAATACATCATTGGAACTACCCTCCCCTATATCAAAAGATACCTTCCAAATTACATTCGTATATGTATTATTACCCATCAAAATAGGTGGCATAACACAAGGCTCAAAAGAAGAGAAGATGAACTATGAAGAAGCCATATGATGAGAGGATCTTGAATCTGGAAGACATCTACCTGATCTGATACTTGTAGAAGCACAAAGAGCTTTTCCTTTATTTTTTTTGATGTAGAAGCATAACTAGCATGAATTTTTTCCTTTTTCTTTGTAGATTCTTGGTTTGATGAAGATGGAGATTCAGTGACCCCTTTATTACTCTTCTCAAGAAGATGTGTGAGGTGATCAATCTATTTCTTCATAAATTTGTGTTCATCATGACCAAGTTTCTTACAATAACTACATTTTACCTTCTTATATTTTTCTTGATTTGAAGAAGATTTAGTGTCTACATTAGAAGTAGGGAAAGAAAAATCTGAAGCATTCTATCCTCTTTTTTTTTTGTTTCTTACTTTGTTTGCCATTATCTTTTTGATCTTTAGTTCCTTGAATTGCAACCAAAGCATGAGACTTATAAGATTTGATAGTGCCCATTTCAACCAACTTGTCTTATTCTTTTGTGAGTTAATTAGCAAACACATCAAGATAAGGAATTTTGTAGGAAGCTCCTATGGCACTTTTAGTGGCATAGAATATAGAAACAAAGATTGAATAATCTAGACCAAGTTTAGAGAGAATACTTAAGATCAATTATTTATCATCTTTCTCAATTCCACATTGTTTCAATTGCAATCTTATGGCCTTTAGTTTGGTGAAGAAGTTCTATATTGTATCAAAAATTGAAGGATTGAACCCTATCAACTCATTCTCCAATTGATGACCTCTTAATCCATCTTGTGCACCAAAGAGTTTTTCCAATGTTGTCCAAAATTAATTTGGTGTAGACAAAGATTCAACATGAAAGAGTAAATATAGAGATATACAAACACACATAAGATTCCAAATACTCCATCACACTTATTAAACCATTGTGTCTTTTTTGCATTATTTGTTGGTTCAATTTCTAGTCCCCATCGTCACCCTATATAATCCATACTTTTTCAAGTAGAGTGATATTTTACTTTTCCAATCAAAATAGTTGTAGGGTGTTAATATAGGGATTGTTGATTGATCCATTTTAGGAAGAAAAGAATATTATTTGTGAGTGCATGAAAAGAGAAATAAAATTGAAAAAGAGACACCAAGAGACACCCCCCTTTCTACTATTCTTATAAATCACCCCCCCAAGATATTACAACATTGGCACTTTATGATTAGTGTATTTACAGATCCTTTTCCAAGATACAATGCTCAATAGGACCACAATGACCAAAATTATAAATTTTGATACAAAATGAACTAGACACAAAATATGAAAAATATTGGCCTTGTAGCTATGTAGTACTCTTCAATTCCATTTCAATGCCTATTTGTTTCCAAAAAATGGAGCTTTGAGGTGAAAGTTGTGGCTCATTGAAGAAAAAATGCAACAACTTCAACCTGCAATATCTGACATAAAATGAAAAGTTTCTTTTCAAAACCTTTGTAGATGAAAATTTCTCATCTCCAAATTTCCAATGATATCTTGTTTGCCAAAAATGAACATCGTGGTGAAAATTTATGATTTTTTTAAAAAATGGCTAAATTTATCCTGTAGTGATGACCCCCTTGACAAAATGAAAATTTTCTAGAAATTAAATTCACCTAAAATAGACAAATTTTATATGAGAATAGGGGGTTTGGCCCTTTTGAACACAATTAAAAGGTTCGTTTGGGCCAAAAATGCTCTTCCAAAAGCTATTCATTAGGTCTAAGCTTCAAACCCTTATTTGGTAATGTGTCATATGGTGGAAAAATTGAGTGAAATAAAAGCCATATTTGACTTTCTTGAGCCTCTTGAATGCATTGGGATAGTCTAAATTTTTTCCACTATATCCAAAATAGCAACAATCACAAAATGTCACCAAAAACACACATGCAAATATAGGATTTAATAGATCTTCATAATTCCTTTCTAATTCTCCAAATTGTATTCAAACACAAGAGAAAAGAATACAAGGATTTAAAAGATTATAGAAAAACTCCAATCTCTTAATTAGGAATCCAAGTACTCAAAAGTCTCAATATCTAAGCTTTGATACAATGCTAGAAATTTGAAATAGATTGAATAACCAAGATATTCTATGAGAGAGATAAGCTATAAAACTATAAATGAAATAATATAATTACAAACTCGAGATTTCAAGAGATGTGAAAATTTCAAGATGATAAGATTGCATTAGGGGCTCAAAGAAAATCTATAGAACAATGACTACATGCATCAAGGTGCATGTATGTCAAAGTATGCAACAATGTAAGAGAATGAATATATGAGAATACAAGCGAGTTAGTGAGTTTATATAGAACTAAAAAGATGAAGGAGGTGGCAAATCAAACCAATAGGAATTAACCACCAAAAGTGGATATGGACCATCAAAAGTGGAGATGGCCACCAAAAATGGGAAGCGTTCCATCCTTTAAGGAAGGGGACACCACATCACTTATCTCCTAGTTATAACTCACTTTATTATCCCAAGCAAGCTTAATTAAGTGTGGGAAAAACCTAGGACTAAGGGAAAATAAATTAACCCACTAGGAAAATAAAAACCTACACCAACATATCTAAATACCCTTTTGGCATGATTAGAAATAAACTTGCTAGGAAGTCCTACTATTTTGGAACAACTAGCCATGTAAAACCATTAAATGTATATTATGCTACAATAGTAGCATAAGGAAAAGTAAACATATCTTCAAAATCATCATTTGAATTAGGATATTATTCCAAAGATAATTATCTGTAGGTAAATAAATACTCATTGGCTTAAGACCTCCATAGAAAATTACTACATAATAGCCTCAACATACTTTAATTTAATTATCTATAGGTAAATGAATACTCGTTGGTTGAAGACCTCTATAGACACTTGCTACATAATAGCCTCAACATACTTTAACTTAACTAAAAGATTTATGTTAACTTAATATTTTTTAATTATCCCACATAAGATGTATTTTTAGTCCCCAAATCCTTCATATCAAAGGAACTAGAAAGCCATGTTTTGAGATCCTTAATCATCATCTTGTTGTTTTAAATATAAAAAGCAACATACAAAATTTAATGATTATTAACTAATCATTAATTAAATAAAAATAAACACAATGATCAATCTCACTCCTTAAAAATGCAAGGTCCAATGAAAGGAATTAAATTTTTAATACTACTTGATTTGAAAAGATCTGAAACATAATTACAACCTCTTTCCTTTAAGAATTAACAATAGGAAAATAACTATGTTAGTTTTCGCTTTAATGCATAGTAATATATGCTTTTAAGGCACATAGTGATCCTAGATGACATTCTTGGATGCCCTCTTTTCCATTCACCATGAAATCTGATAACTAGTCCATCATAGATTTATAATATTTTACTCTCATCTATCTCTATTGGTAAATAATTTTGTCACTACAATTTTTTAAGTGACTCACCCAACATGTAGTGAAAAAATTTCTAATAGTTGGATAAGTTGTTACTATACTAACAACTTTCCTTTGCATTTGAGAAGGCCAACCCCATTGTAGGATAGGTATTTTTGGGGTTTTTGTGTACTTTTAATGTGAAAGTACATAAAGGAAGAGGGAAAAACTAAAGAAGGTGAATAAAAAATAATAATAGAAAACACACGAAAATCAACTAGGACTTCACATCTTACAACCTACAAGAGGGTTTTACCACAATGCATGTTTTGATGTGCAATGAAAATGAAATAAGTATAATGAATCTCAACAAAAAAAGAGATAAGTTGTTTCAACACATTCAAACCAAGATAAAATATATGAGTGTGTTTCACTAAATCAATTGCATAGATTACCAATGGTTTACACATATACATAGAGGGATTACTAATTTAACATATAAGAAATCAATAATAATAACACATGAATACATTTAGAACATACAAACCAAATTCATTCTTCATAATCTTTATGAAATTATAAAATTCCAAAACCTTCTATACAAATTGTCAAATAAAAATTTTCATAAAATTTCTCCAAAAAATTCTTCTCAAAAGTTTTCCCTTTATAAGAGTCTCCTTTTTACAATACAAATAGCCTTGTATTTATAGGCTTTCAAAGTAATCACCTAGTAACTAGCTATTAACTACCCTAACTACCTTTTTGAAATACACTGGTGTTGAAAATAATAACTCTTATTTGGTTAGGATTTTCATCACTTTTCTAAAAATAAGGCTCATTTTCTAGCTTTTGGCTACAATAAGTGACATAAGTCACTTTTTCAAAAAGATAATCTAAAACTGATAACTTTTGAGAAATGTATATGTTTCATCAACATGAGGCCTACTTCTTGTAGTAATAGTATTTTATCATTTTAAAATTACATCTCTTATCATTTCTAGTGTTCTCTTCCTTTGGAATCTATATTGTCTTTGATGCACCATTATTAACCACATTTTACACATTAGTTGAAGGAGACTTGGCTAAGTTGTCACCAACATTATTGGTAGTACCATTGGAATAAATATAAGTTGTCTTTTCTCATTGATTATGCTTATCAATGCCACTCCTCCACTAATCACTATGAATTTAAGATTCTAGGTTTCTATGGTAAGCAAGATATTTCTCCATCCTAGTTTGAAGGAATCGTCCAAGAAACAAGTAAGAGTGAAATCAATGCAAAGTTCTTCAATTTGTGCACTATGATAATGTGAAGGTGGTATTTCTTCTTTCTTTTCTCCTAAAATAGTCTCTAAGAACTATTTTCCATGAACAAGTGATTACATTTCTAACAAAGTTGTTCCAAATTCAATATCAAAGGATTTAATATCATTTAAATCAAGCTCCTTTCCAAGGACACTTGGTTATAAAAAATTGTTGAAAGAGGCAAGTCTAGAGGCCTACTATCTTGAAGAGCCTTAGCCATTAGATGTCCTAGAAGATAAAAATTCTCTATCAACTTATATTTTTTCTTATAATAAATTAATGTGCACATGGGGTAGATATGGATGAGGAAACAATCCATTAGATTCTTGAAAAAAAATTCCATTTCAAATATTATCCCCAATTCCAATGGAAGAATTTTCTTCACTACATTCCTAACATACTCGTTTGCATTTCATGACTTATAAAGGTGTAGAATTCAAGAGTTGGACCTCAACTAGTGCCAAACTCATCGTAGTACTCAACTTTAGGTAGTTTCTTTTGACCATGACACAACTCCATCACTTTTGCAGTTGACTCCAATATACATTTTAAAATGAAAAGATTTTTCTTTTTTCTTTTTTTTTTATGCCACCAACATGGCATCTTGGATTATTCATCACATTTAGATTCTAAGAAATATATTTCTAATGTAAATAATATATAGCATGTTGCACTCCCAATATAGTAGAATAAAAATATTTCCTCCTTCTCTTCAATAAAAACTAAAATAGGCAGACCTTGATTAGCTAGTGACACCAAGGGGAAAACCAATACTCCATAAAGTCACAACGTCTTGTAGTTGATGGTGATAACTTTGAAGTCAAATTTCCGCCAAAAAAATTCTCTTGAGAAATGAGATGGACATCAAATCTTAACTCATCTAGTCTTTTCAATTCTTCTTTTACGAATGCATCACACAAGCTTTGAGATCTCAAAGAAGGAGCTAAATTATTAAGTCCTACAAATTAAAGTAGAAAAAAATATCATGTGTGCTATTTGACTTTTCTAAATTACACGAAATATTTCTTTCTAAAATATTTTCAATAAAGGAATCATTCTTAATAGACATAGAAGTAGAAATCATTTTATGGGGTTCTCTAAAATTCCTTTTGTCTAGTGCATCTACCCTTTGATATGTAATTGCATGATCATTATAATAAAATTTCTTCCTAAAAGGATATTTAGACCTTGAATATCCTGGCTTATCTTTGTATGGTACCACATTATGTTGAATTGCATGAAATAATGTTGATGGTATATCTAGTGTTCCCTAGCAATGAAGAAGTTTAGTTGAGGAGTGCCTTTATAACCACTAACTCCTTTTAAAGTAGCAAATGCGTGAATTTCTATAGTGTCTATAGTAGCACTTGTTGAAGCCATTGCACTTCCATATTGAGTGTATCCTACAATCATAGTTGCCTATGAGATTATAACTCTCTGAGGTACTATGGAAAACAATTCGTGAATTATCTATACTTTAGCATCTACATATAAATCTAACAGTGTTCTTGTAGTTAAAACATTTGATAATTTTTCATCTTTTAGACTTTGATGGATGCCAACACTGTGTTGCAAAGCTCCCATTTTTGTACATAACCAATAATCACCACATTCCAAGATACCAAATCTTTTTGATGTTTTCTTTAAACATTATGCATTCTTTGTCTATGCTTCCATTTTGTGCATATTTTACAATCATAGTATTCCATGTAATCTCTCTTGAAAGAATTCTTACTAAACAACTCATGTTATTTGTGAATGATTTTTCATTTTGCATACATGTTGACAATAGTAGACATGGTGTTATCAGTCTCCCTACAACTACTACAATATTTTTAAAAGAGAATATTGAATGCAAATTATAATTTTTATTTTATTTAGGCTGCATGCTAGGGGGATATGGCAAAGGTTGTGAAGTTATTCTTTACAATTTCTAATTGCACATGCTTGAACTTGATCCAAAACCTTTTCAAAATATAATTTTTAAACATATCATGCAAACATAGTGTGCTATGAGACATTCCCTTGAGTCATTTTATCAATCAATTTAGTCAATTTTCTATGCTTCCACATTTTCTCTACAGGTGGGCCAACACTTGCAATGACAATATTTAATAAAAATATGGTTTGATGAATGTCCACACTCCATTCAAAAGCTCCATTTTTTTGCCATTTTATAGAACTCAACATTACATTTGTTAATTTTGTTTTCTTGAAAATTTCGTAAACCTTCTCAACAAGCTCATTCTATATTGAGACTACAAACTTTCAAGGTATTTTGTTTAATAATTCACACCTATCTATGATTTTTTGGATGCCATACGTTGTACCAAAGCATATATATAGGTTGGTATCAATTTCTTGGGTAGTTATGATAACTACCTCACCCTCTTTAATAATGGGTCTTTGGGAAGCTGTCTGGAACTTTTCTTCTTGGCATTTGGAGAATAGTTGCTAATATTAAGAGTATTAACAATAAGACTTAACTCACCTTTGTGCATTGATGTTTGGAGAGAGGTTGGTAATCTATACAAAAGTATGTATTTCAGTCAACTTACTCAAACCTGTCGATGAGTACTTCATAACTTTTCAAATTTTGTGCTTTATATTCATCCCATTTGAATTTCTCCATCGACATTTTGGGAGGGGTTACTAACTTGTGCAAAATTGTTGTGTTTGAAGAGGATTTAAGAACTTAAAAATCATTATCGATAATATCGTCATCATTAATCTTATTTTCCCTATTAGCCTTTTAGAAGAGGTTATAAAACTTCATAAGATTGTGCATTTTGAGTGGACTTATTAACTTCTATAAGATTACACATTTTGAATGCACTTATTAATCTTCATAAGATTGCCACATTTTGAATGCAATACATAACCCTTACAAAATGGTCAATCAATTCAATAAAAACAGCCCTATGTATTTCTTTCTTCTCTTTTTCTTTTTAAACTTTTGAATATATGAACTTGAGTTTTATGGTCATCCTTTTTTAATTTGTCCATTTACGTTTGGAAGATAACTCGCAACTTAGGAACCTTTCAAAGTTACACAATTTGCATTTTTGCAAATGTCATTCACTTTAAACTCTTCATTTTTTCATCAAATTTAGTGGGGTTATTAATTTCCTTCATCGATGTTTGAGACAACTCTCAAACCTGCAACTTCTAAAATTTGTTTGTCAAGCCTATGAATGTGGTGAAGGAGAAAACAAGCATAAATTTTGATTGAATCAATACTTTTTTAATGAAACTTCACCATTGTTTTAATAATTATGATTCAAATATCCTTGCCAAACCATTGTTGTCCAACTATTATGAAACTCCATATTTAATTATTTTTGATAAACTACCCTACGATAAAAATAAATTTTTAATATCTCCCAAATCGGAAGGCGTTTTTCCGGTATTGGCATGGTGTGATGGTTTAAAGGTGGTATTGTTGTTCTTGCCACCAAGGTTCAAACCCCGTTGGGGTGGTATTGTTGAAAATTTGTATTCCGGTTCATAGCTCCGGCTCAAAAGCGTTTACCCCTTCAATAAATTAAAAAAAAATAAAAAATCGGAAGGCGTTTTAGCTTGAAGTTTCAAAATTCATGTAGACTCTTGTGAGCATGTACACCACCATGCATCAGTTATGCATGAACTTTAGTTTGATAGACATGTCTGTTTGTTTTGTTAATAACATCAGTTTGTAGGTTAAACTGGTTTTATAGACCCAATTAATCAAAATTAAGTTCCTCTATTGATGGCTGCTTTACAAATACTATGAGCCAAACTAGCTACTTACTATCCCTTACAGGAAATTTCTCACCTCATAATATGAATTAAAGAGTATATCCTTTCTCATTATGGTAGTATTGATTGTAAGATGGTGTACTTTTATAGAAAGAAAACGCATCTGCAGTCTTAATAGGGGGATTTCAAGAGTCTGTTACAAGATACTTAGCTGAATATTATATTGCAATTTGCCAGTCACGTTATCATTTTAACATGTAATTGCTATATTGATGTGATGTGATTTGGAAATACTGCTCATAACTCTCAAGAAGTAGACAGAGTATATTTATTAAACAAAGTGCACTTAAAGATTCATACTGGACATCTTCAGCGCTGAAATTTATTTAGAATATCTAGCTTGGATTACAATATTTTAGATCAATATCACTGTGACGCTATTCATACCATTGTAATAATCTATATCTAGATAATTATGTTTAAATTATAGGTTTGGTCTATAAATCAATGGATTTCAAAACTATGCCACGTGATCATTTGCTGCATATTATATTGCCAGCCACAGTATCATTTCAACATACGGTTGCTATGATATGCATAAAATGTATTTGTTGAAACAGTTCTAGAATCTTTCAAGAAAATGCAACTAGACTCTACAGCCTTTACCAGATAGCTTGCGCCCTTGGGAGTTCTGGAACAGGGTATGGAAATCTATCTAAGCAGAAAGGATATATGAATTTCAATAGATGTTGTAATTGCTACTGCTCTGCTAGGCATGCATGTAAAAAGATGAATCACAGACAGAATGCCTCGAAAGGAATTTGGTGTGTACTGTAGAACTAGAAATCAATCAGATACCCATATAAATTGAAATCAACATCATTTCACTAATCATAAAGGATGTATGAATTTGAACAGATGTTGTAATTGCTACTGCTCTAGTAGGCATGCATGTAAAAAGAGGAATCATAGACAAAATGCATGAACATGTTTGACAGAATTGGTGTGTACTGTAGAAATTAATCAGATACCCATATAAGTTGAAATCAACATCATTTCCACTAAGCTTAAATCTTAATGAAACTATTCTAAGTTTGGATAGCTTAACAACATACAACCTAATAAAATTGTGCATTCTAGATCTGCAAGCATAAGCAAGCAAGAACAAGTAATAATAGGCATCATTAAATTAAATTTATTACTTGCTAGGTATTGCTATACGTACCTGGAATCAACGATTAGCAGGAAGAAGGAAATGCAAGTCGAAACCTAAACTCTGGAAACGCTCTCTTTGATATCTGCAATATCCAAAACAGAGATGGATGATCAAAACGTCCCTTGGTTTCTACGCCCACCTTTCAATAATCTCACCCTGCACAATCCTCTGATGTCCAAAAGTGCCCTAGCTAATTGTAACCTACTTAGAATTGACCGTCCATTCCAGATCGCCGTTGATATAACCCCTGATTGGAATCCAATTCCCCTTTCTTCACTCCTGCATGCAAAACCTCAAATTCCCCTTTCTTCACGCCCACATGCAAAACCTCAAATTCCCCTTTCTTCACACCCACATGCAAGCTCAAACACCATCCTAACTATGAGACGCGGCAGAGGTTTCTTTAGTTTCAGTTTTACAGCTTCCCTCCTGCGTTATTCTCTAAAGATAAAATCTACGCACGATAATAAAGGACAATCATGTTAGGATAAATTAGCATGAAGTCCAGAGGAAAATAAAAGGGAACATGACTCTTCTTTGTTTAAGGAAAATCTCCGAATTATGGAGAAACTTGCATGGATAATTTACGCCCTCTTAACACTATTACTCCCGCCCGCCGCCCCTCTCTTTCCGTTCCATGCACATCACTATCACTAGCATGCTTATCTTAAAATGCTAGAAGAGTTATCACATACTATTTAGTGCACATTTACATAGCAGACAGAAAATCGGCTAGAAGGGAGGTTTATAAGATGGGACAATACTAAACATGAACATATAATTAAATAAAATGGATCAATAGAAGGAAGCTGACTGGAATATATATATATATATATATTTGAAGTTTCTAAAATAGATAAAGATATATTTATACATATAATGTTTTCAATACAAGATAATATAAATAAATATTATAATTATAATGTCATTAATGATTAATGCTATGATATAAAAATCTAAGTAAAATAATCATATTTTAACATAAATGAAACTTGATATAATCTAAAATGATAATGTTTAACGTAAATGATCATATAATTAGAGTGTAAATAATGATTAGATATAACAACATAAAAACAAAATTTCAATGAAGAACTTCCTAGCGATGATAACTCCAACACAATAGATTATAGTTTTAAACTTTCAGTTTCATTGCCTTAGCATTATCACCCTTGATTTCCTATCACATTAAAAGCCTAAATTCTAATAACATACTACAGTTTTCATAAATATATGTCACTTAAAAAGGGATATCAAGGTAATCCACATGCATACTCTACTTTTAAGGACAAGCTCTTCCATTGACATTACTGGTTGAAGATAAACATTCCTATTTATTGGAAAGGATACTATCTATTTGACCCAGTTTCACATTTAATTTTGACCATAATCTAAGTGGCCTTACATTCTTCCCCCCTTATTTGTGCATCATTCTGATGAACATAAATTTTGAAACTTCAACATCATTACTAATATTATTGTTACTATTACTTTGGTCTTCAATATAAATTTAAAACACAATAATATTATTGCAAATCAAAACATGTAGGCATATAATCACAAATTCAACTAATAGTTAGAAGGGAGAAAAAATACTGCATGTTAATTAAGTATAATCTAATCATATAATAATATTACGATTTTGTCATGTAATCATTAAAGATTTCACATAAGAATTTAAATAATCTACTCTTAGAGTTAAATGACTAAAAGAATTGTTGCACTTATAGGGTTTGTAACTATGCTATGAAGGAAGGGGCCTTACAAAATAAAAGAAAATTAAAAAGATATAGAGGCCATAGCATAGAATAGTGAGAGATTGTGGAGTGGATGGAGGTGACAAGAGGAGTAAGTGCATTGGAAGAAAATAAAATAGAAGAAGAACCATCTATGAGAGCACATAAATATTGAAGACTATAAATAATAGTTTGAGATAATGCAAATGAGGATATGGAGTCTCGCCATTACAAGGAGAGGTAGTACATGACATTGTAAGGAAGAAGGTGTGATGAGATTAATGTCTTTAATTTGGATGCAAGCGTCATTTGATAGAGGAAAGAATGGAGGTTGTGTGTGAGCAGAGTCAAGAGGAAGAAGTCATAGAAAGCCAATTGTAATTAATAAATTTATAGCTTGATGCAGTTTTATGGTTGACTTAAATAAAAGAAGAATTGTGTTATTTGTTGCAATCTTTACTTTATTGTTGGATTTAGACAGAGGTTTTCCTATGAATTAGTTTATGATTGAATTTTATTGGCAGAGGGGAGGACCTTCTTGTGTCATAAATTTTCTCAAATATTACCCACAAGATGGAAATATAGGTTCTATTTGACCTTCTTATGAATAAAATCCAAACCTATCTCAAGAATTATTTTTCTTTTGAACATTCTTAGGTAGCTATAGCTCCTCATTTATCAAGTTCAATAAAAATTATAGAGTTGTATATGGTCAATTTCTTCATCATGCCAATCACTAATTCTATCAATTTTGCACTTTAGCCAAATTTGTTTCAATAGAAAATTTCACAAATTTTCTATCCAATTAGCTTTCACCTTCTTGGATCTTCATGTACTATATCTCCATCAAGTATATCTTATATCACCATCACCTTAAATATGAGTTGAGCCACCAAGGATAATTACGAAACCAACATGTTTGTGGTTGATTTAGGTGATTTATGACAACTAAAATACATGTTTAGGATTATTATGATTGTCAAAAGGATATTTCAATAGACAATAATCCCCTTTGCATTATAAAATTCTTCAAAATTTTTGCAATCCCAGTGAATTCCATATAATAGGTTATCATGCACTAGTGATTACACCCATGTAAACTTGGCAAAATGACTATCCTATGATAGTATAGGAATGACAATTTGACAATGTGCATGATTTTTTAATGTTGCAGGTACTTACTCCCACTATGTAACATTTTTGTGATCCAATAAGTTATAGGAGGTATTAGCCTTAGAGAGATCTTAGCATGATACATGAAAATACAATATCCAATAAGATCAATCCTCTAGTCTACTAAAACAATGTTGACATTTTGAATCATGGGATGGTTTCCTCTTTAATTTGTTCTAAATGATTTCAAAATGAAGTTTTGAGCAAACTTAAACAAGAATTTTATGACTATCTAAGCATATTATAGTGTCATTCAAACAAATTAATAATAGTACTTGAGTATGGAAATTTATCTTCATGTATAAGAGATAAGTATTCATTCACATTATTCAATCAAAACCTTCATTATAATTGCAACCATAAGAAATCCAATATGTTAATCCTTCCAAAGCTTTGATAACCATTGAAAACTAAAATAATTCTGTAATTCCAAAAACTGTCAAGGAAACACACAACAAAGGGCACAACACAAATTTAAAAATTTGACTACAAACACATGAATAACTCACAAAAGTTTGTTTCCAATGTATACATATTGAGAATAATAATAAAATAGTTGCAGATAGATAGGACCTAAGGGCTAAACCTATGCCTCAAGGGCTCATCTCTGATGGCCTTTCCTACGTAACGTGTAGAGGCTTCATAGTTCAAAAACTTGAACTTTAACCAACACAAGCTTGGTTGGTGAACAAAAGGGTATAACCACTAGGATCAAGTTTCAATCAACACAAACACATACTTGAAAGAAAATAATCAAAAAGAATAATTACACAAATAATAATGGTGTGTATGACTCATTCTATTAAAAGACTTCTATCTTTGTGGAATAAATTTTGACTTCTTCCTATTATTGACCTCGCACTAAAATGGTGGTTAAATTTGTATTGAATATAAAGGCCACAAAATTGACAAGTTACATCTCAAGAAATGATTTTTTAAAACACTTATAAAGGCATCATAGCATCCTAGATAACTATATATAGTCATAAATATTTGAATATCTAATCCTAAATAATGTATGATCTTATAGAGGACTTTTGTAGGCTATAAATAGACCTAGATAACTATATACATGCATAAGGAATCCAAGACAACAGTTAAATATTAATGTAATATATGATAAATGTGTAAACAAGTCTATAAGGATGTAAGATGATATATATATATATATTAAAAAAAAATGGATGATATCCACTACAATAGTTTTACTTTTAATTAACATTCCTCTTAAATAAATAATTATAAATTTCCTTGGTATCCTAATTCTTACATTCAATATTACTAACTTTTATATGAATAGACCTGTACATTATCAATTATAAAAATATAGAAGCAAGTACTTCATAGTATTTGGTATCTCACCTGCTAATTAGTTGTGCATTTGTATATGCGTGCATTAATGTGTGAAAGGTGTAAGATACATGCACACACATGAACCTGTTGTCCCTTGTCCCCCCATTATATCAAAATTCATGTAGAATTGTGTGTGCGTGTATAGAGCCATGCATCAACAATGCATGGACTTTAATTTGATAGACATGCCTCTGTATGTTTTTCTAATAAAATTATTTAACCCACATTTAAACTCAACCTATTTTGAATATGGTATTATAGATCCAATTAATCAAAATTAAGTTCATATATTGATGATGTTAGGAAAAATAAGGTGTCTCAACCTTTGATTTTTCTGTAGATTGATTTTTTCTAAATATTAAATATTTCTAATTTTCTCACTTTGTCTTTGTGAGTTACAACTTGTAGTTTCTATTCGGATGAGGAGTCAAGTTGGAAAGTTGTTTTTATAGGTGAATTTGTGCATAAAATATTTTTCTATTTCCATGTTGAGTTTACATGGAATGTGAGTTTTCAACTTAGAGTAGTTATTTTTGCAAGTGCATATTTTGTAGATTAGCATGTGGTGACAATTTGGAAACTTACTATTGTGCATCTATAATTTTTTTGGTGCTTTCCATGTTGCATCTTCAGCCTTTGGCAGTTGTTTTAGAAATTTTTATTTTATGCATTGTAAGCTCTTAGATATTGAGAACTTGTGTATTTTGGAGTAGCATGAAGTTGTGTTAAGATATTGTTATGTATCCGGATTTACTCCATAATTGTAACACAAATAAAATCCTATAAAATCTTGCATTGCAAGTGTATTGTAACCATTTTTTATAGATAATACATTGTTCAAGCTTTTGGAGTGTGGGGTTTTTTTTTCGAAAGGGTTTTCCCTATGTATATTTGGTGTTATGTGTTTTTATTGTATCTCTATTGTTGTTTTATCTTTAACTATAATGTGCATCTTCTTTATTGTAATTATTTAAGGGTTTGAAACTGTAAAATTTGCACATTCTCTCCTCTAATAGATTAGTGTTGGAAGGTTTTTTGCATACCTATCTTCCTCTGCAGAAATTTTGTGTTGACCCTATTGCAGGAAGGAGATGGAAAGCACATCTAGTAGAATTGAGATAGAGAATTTTAATGAAGGAAAATTTGACCTGTGGAAGCTCAAGATGGAATACATGGTTGTAGACCATGACTTGTGGACAACTATTTCTGGAACTATGCCAACTGGCATGAAACAAGAAGATTCAAATTTGATCGATCAGAAGGCTAAGGGTCTGATAAGACTCTGTTTAGCTGATTCAATACTCCTAAATGTTCATGAAGAGAATACTGCTACACTTATTTGGAAGAAACTTCTTTAGATTTATCAGGCTAAATCCTTGGTAAATAAGTTGTTCCTACAAAAGAAAATGTATTCTCTAAGGAGGAAGGAGCATTCCTCCTAGATTACCTGAATGAATTAAACATGCTTGTTGCCCACTTGAACTCTATTGTTGTTAAAATGGAGGATCATTGCACGACATTGTTGTGTTATGTTCCAGATTCATGGGACCACCTTTAAGATGGATGAAGTGGTTACATCATTACTATCTAAAGAGATGTGAAAAAAATATTTTGAAACAACTAAGGAGGCTTTGGAAATTTGAGGAAGAATGAAAGAAAAGGAAAAAAGAAGAACATGAAGCAAGAAACTTCAGAATCCAAATCTCGTGGGAGATCTAAGTCTCCTAGTAAGACCAAGGTGAAATGTTGGAATTGTGGAAAACCTGGTCATTTTCAGAAATATTATAAGGAGGAGAAAAAGAAGTCATTCTATGATTCTGAATATGATGAATCCTCTCAGTATGATGCATATAATTTTTTCATTTCCTTGGAAACACATGCATTACAAGATGTGTGGCTAATAGACTTTGGTGCTTCTTTCCACATGACTTCACATCGAGATTGGTTTTTTAAGTATGAAAGTTATGATGGTGGGAAGGTGTACTTGAGTGATGAATCTCACTTGAATATTGTTGGCCATGGAAGAGACAAGATAAGATTCCCAGATGGTAGAGTGAAGGGGATTGATGGTGTCATGCATATACCTAGTTTGACACAAAACCTCTTTCTCTAAGTAAATTGAATGATGTGGGTGTGTAAGTTGTTTTCTTGAATGGAGGATGTAAGATGACAAGAGGATCTATGTTTCTTGCTAAGGGTATTAAGATAGGAACTCTATTTTAGTTGGATTCATGCATAGTTCAATGCAATAGTTCTTCTGTAGAAATGAAGAAAAGAACTTCTGAGTCACTATCCTCATCATTGGAACTGACAAAAAAGAAGAAAGTTGCATCTACTTCATATGGCCATGCTTTCTAGGTACCCAAGGATGCTCATTCTTTGGAGATAAAGTTAGTTGCTGAGAAGACAATGCTTTGGAACCAAAGACTTGGTCACATTGGTGAAAAGGGTTTAAGAACCTTGAAAAATAAATGCCTTGTTGTGGGGCTTGATGATTATAATCTTGAGTTTAATTTTTGTGAACATTGTATTTATGGAAAGCGAAACCATGTTCAATTTTATCAGAGTTCTCACAAATCTTTTGGGGTTTGGACTATGTGCATTCTGATGTTTTTGGTCTTGTAAATTTTTCTTCATTATTAATATATATATTTTGTTTCTTTCATAGATGATTATGGTAGGAAATTTATTTATTTTCTCATACATAAATCTGAAGTCTTCAATTAGTTTAAAGAATTGAAGGCCTTGGTAGAAAATCAAACTGGTAGAAAGATAAAGTGTTTGAGGAATGAAAATGGTGGTGAGTTTTGTTCCACAAAATTTGATAACTTTTGTAAAGAAGATGAGATTGAAAAGTATAAGAAAAATCCATATACCCCTCATTAGAATCAATTTGCAAAGAGGGTAAACATGACGTAGATGGAGAGGGCTAGGAGTATGCTAAGTGCAATTGGCCTTGAACAAAAGTTCTAGGTTGAAGTTGTTGCCACTACATGTTATCTGGTAAATGGATCTCCTACATCAACTCTTGTTGATAAGATGCCTATGGAGGTATGGTCATGCATGAAGTTGTCATTGAGACATCTTTATGTGTTTGGTTGCGAGGCATATGCTCATGTGCCAAGGGAGAAAATGTCAAAGTTGGAAAACAAGGTTGTCAAGTGTATCTTCATCAGATATGGTATTGGTGTGAAATGGTACAAGTTTTGGGATACAGTGGCCAAAAAGGTTCTCTACATTTGAAGAGTTATCTTCAGAGAGATGAAAACTTCTTCCACCATTTTGCAGCCTATAGAAGAAAAAAAGAAAGAAAATGTGGTTCAGCTTCCTCTTGACTCTAAAAAAGTTCAACTTGAAGCCCAAAGTGGACCTAATGATGAGGAGAGCTTGAGAAGCTCTAAAATTTCAAAAGAAGAACCTCAACCAAAACAAGTAAGGAGGTCTATGAGAGATAGGCAACAACATGATAGGTCTGGATATTCACTCAAAAGGTTTAGTTATTCATTGTTGGATTCCAGTTTTACTTTTGTTTTGATTGCTAACACTAATGAGCCTAGGACTATTAGAGGGTCTATGGGTATGAGTGATGAAAATTCATGGATGAAATCCATGGATGAAGAAATAGCTACATTGAGAAAAAATGATACATGGGATCTGGTAACTTTTTGTGAAGGAAAGAAACCTATTGGATGCAAATTGGTGTTCAAGAGAAAATCTGATCTAGATGGCAGTGTTGATAAGTATAAATCATGGTTGGTCACTAAGGGATATTATCATGTGGAAGGAATTGAATATGGTGAGATTTTATTTCTTTTCACGAAGTTGGCATCTATTTGGTTCTTGTTATCACTTGCAACATCGTATGATCTAGACGTATAACAAATGGATGTGAAGATAGTGTTCCTTCATGTTGACTTGGAAGAAGAGATTTATATGTCACAACCAGAGAATTTCATGGTTATAAGTAAAGAAAATATGGTTTACAAGTTGAAAAATTCTTTGTATGGTCTTAAGCAGTCTTCTAGAATGTGGTACTAGAAGTTTGGTACTTATGTGTTGTCATTGGGATTTCTGAGATCTAAATCTGACCATTATGTGTATTATAAATCTAAAAATGGGCATATTCTCATAATTTCATTATACATAGATGATATGTTGTTTTTTGGGAATGGTAAAAGTTTGATTTATAATTGAAGTCTTAGTTGTCATCACAATTTGAGATGAAGGATCTAGGTGTGGTGAGGTATATTCTATGGATGGAGATCAAAAGAGACATAGCTAATAGAAAGATTTGGTTAATCTAGAGCAAGTATGTGAATAAAGTGTTGGAGAGGTTCAACATGACAACTTGCAAATAGTTAGTTGTTCCGATAATGTAGGGGACAAAGCTTTTTTGGAGGATTGTCCAAAATATCCTATTGAGATGGAGGACATGACCAGAGTACCATACGCAAGTATTGTTGGAAATATTATGTTGGATATTGCTGATATGTGGTTGTCATTGATTTCAACACTATTGGCATTAATGTCTTTAATGTTGTATATTTCAAGGATATTGAGAAAATTGTAATAAAATAAGTTGTAGGTTGTCAGTGATGCATTGAAGTTCCATATAGCCACCATACTGATGGCTAGCCTAGTATATTGATGATAAGAGGTTGTGAATTAAAGGGTTTCTTGTCGAGTATATGTAGTTTATCCACATGAAGTTTGAGAGGTTAGCATGAAGATTTGATTGAGTTATAAGTATTTGTGTTCTAACAGTTATTTTGTTGCTTTTGTTGGTGTTCTTGAAAGAAGATTATGTGATTTTGGTAACTTGTATTTTTGTAGATGATTCTGTGGTGATTCATGATGCTTGTGGATGTTTCTAGATCATGCCATATCTGTTTCATATGCTTGCATTGATCATTGTGCTTGCTATTGGTGATTTTCTTTTGTGAGTTCATGTTTTTCATGTTCATGGACGATAAGGTGTTTGTAGCATGTTGTGGATCTTTGAGGCATAATTTTTGAAGATGTTTCATGTTCAAGGATGTTGTTTTGGGTCTTTACTATGTTGTGGATGACATTGTTTGGTTCACATTGATAAATTGTTTATTGATTTGGGTTGACATTTTGTGTGCACATTTTATATTTCATTGGGTGGAAATGTAGTTGATGTTATCCTTGGTTGTAGATATATATGATCAATTGGTTATACCATTTGTAGGCAGTGGTGTGTGAAGTGTATGAGTGCTACGTGTGAATAATGTTCTAATATTTTGAAGGTAGAAGTAAAGTGTGAAGAAGAGCGAGAAAATGTTTATGTGCTTAACTGGAACTGCAATCAGGCATTAGCAGATGCTATTTTCTTAGTTCAAAATCTTCTGGATGTAAGATCCAAATGTTTCTATAAGATAATGTGTCTTCCTTTGGGAAATACACCTTTCTGTATTTGAGTAGTGAGCTCTAGGCAGTGTGCCTAAATGCATGTGTATTCCCCATTTATAATTCTTTTATACTTTTAACAGGGTATAATCTTGTGGACTAACCTCCATCATGGTTTTTCCCCTAACAGGGTTTCCACGTAAAAAATATTGGTGTTATGCGTGTTTTTGATGTGGTGATGGTTTATGCTTTCATGTTATTTATCATATATGAGAATAAGTTTAATAAGTATAATTTTCGTGACAACTAATTCACCCCCCCTCTCAGTTGTCTACCCTTGTGTTTCCAACAATTGGTATCAAAGCATGTTCCTTGGAAGAATTTTAATAGCTTGAGGTGATCTAGTATGGCAACATATAAGAAGGATAGTCTAAGATTGGATGGAACAAATTATTCTCTGTAGAAGACTTGAATAGAGTGCCATATGAGATACATTGGTGAACCTTACTGGAACATTACAAAGAATAGGTATACCATCCCACATAATCGTCCTTCTACTACAGGTGATATTAATGAAGATGAGTACAATATCAAGGCTAAGGAAGCATTGTTGTGTGCTTTGACTGATTATGAGATGACAAATGTAATGGATATGAAGACTGCTTATGAGATCTGGAAAAATTTGGAAATTTTGTATGAAGGTGATACCCATGTGAAAATTGCTAAGCTGCAATGTTTGAAAGGGAAATATGAAATGTTGAAAATGGGTGAAGATGAGAACATCACTTATTTTATGCAGAGAGTGAATGAACTTGTGTGTAATATCAGATGTGCTAGTGGAACATTGGAAGAATTAGAGATTGTTGCTAAAGTTCTCAAATCCCTTTCTACTACATACAAACACCAAGTTTCTACTATTAAGGAGATCCAAACTGTGACAAATGTAACTAGAGACATGTTGATTGGTAAACTTGTTGCTTTTGAGTTAAGTGAGTTTAGTGATTCTCTTCCTAAGACAAAATTTACATTCAAAGCTACTACCAATAGAAAAGATAAGCAAAGATATGATCCGGGAGAAATTTCTTCTAGAAACTTGTCCAAATATGAGTAGGAAAGGAGAGAGATTGAAGAAGAGAGAAAAATAGATGAGCTTGAAGCACTTATTATCAAGAGGGTGCCTAGAGGAGAAGGTAAGTATAAAGGGAAATTTCCTCTTAAATTTTTTTCATTCAATAAGATAGGTCATTTTTCCTCAGGGTGTCTAGAAAGAGTTCCTAAGCCAAGACCTAACAAGCCTAGATTCTAAAGAAAGTGTTATTATGTTGTTGATGAAGGTGTGACAGATGATGAATCTAATAAAGGGAATGTAAGTGAAGATGAATGGGTATTTATTGCTATCAAGGAAAATGATCTAGTACCTACTGAATTTGGTAGTTGCATGAATGTGGAGAAAGATCTAGCTACCAGAGTTGAAGAAAAAGATGAATGGGTGATTGATAGTGGATTCTCTCATCACATGAAAGGTGATAAAAGTAAATTTGTGAGCTTGGAAAAGTATGATGGTGGTGTTGTAAGATTTGGGGATGACAAAGCTGGTGTAATCTATGGCAGAGGATCCATTTCTCTTGATGGTAAGCATAATACTAATGATGTTCTATATGTGGAAGGATTGAAGCATAATCTATTAAGTGTTGGATAGATGGTTGACAAGGGATACAATCTTAAATTCAAGGATGGAAAGTGTAGAATATTGGGGAGTTCCAAAAATGTGATTCCATTTGGAACAAAAAAAGGTAATATCTTTCACCTAAGTGTTGCTAGTAAAAATTGTCTGATTGCTCAAGTTGATGAAAGTTAGTTGTGGCATAGGAGATTGTGTCATGTAAAATTTGACAATATTATCAAGATAAGTTTTACTCAGGTAGTGAGAGATCTTCCTAAGTTGATAAAACCTACTAATACTATATGGAAGGAATGTCAGTTAGGTAAGAAAACTAGAGTTTCATTCTGGAGCAAACAACATTGTTCAAATGAAGTGTTGGAGATTGTACATATTGAATTGTGTGGTCCTTCTAGAGTTAGAAGTTTACAAGGAGATATATATTTCATGTTACTTATTGATGATTATTCTAGAAAGATGTGGGTTACTTTCTTGAGGGAAAAATTTGAAGCTTTAGAGAAATTCAAGATTTTTAAGGCTAGGGCTAAGACATAGACAAGTTTGAAGATTAAATATTTGAGATCAAATAGAGGTAGTGAATTCATTTCCGGTGAGTTTAATTCTTTTTGTGAAGAGCATGGGATTAAGAGACAATTATCTGCCTTGCGGACCCCTAAACAAAATGGAGTTGTGGAAAGGAAGAGAATGATAATTCAAGAAGCTGCTAGGACAATGATGCTGGAAGGAAATGTTCCTCATATCTACTAAAGAGAAGTTGTGAGTACTGTTGTTTACACTCTCAACCAGGTACATGTCAAAGGTGATACTGGTAAGAACCCTTATGAGCTATTTTTTGGTCATAAGCGTACTATTAGATACTTCAAAATATTTGGGATTAAATACTTTATCAAAAGAGATGAAGATATAGGAAAGTTTGATGCTATAAGTGATGAAGGAATATTTCTTGGTTATTCCACTAAAAGTAAATCCTACTGGTGCTACAATAAGAGATTTAGGAAATTAGTTGAAATTTATAATGTCAAGGTTGATGAAGACATAGTTATACCATCCAGAACCTGTGGATATGATTCAAATGGTTAGAATGACAGTTCAAATAAAGGAAAGAAAGTTAAAACTCAAAATCAAGTTTAGATCATTTCAGTGAATTAAGAAAATCAAGAGAAAGGGACTAGTGAAAGTGCAGAAGTGAGATCACAAGAGCCTGAAGTTCAAGAACATCCTAAGACTCCAAGGTATGTATAATTAAATCATTTAGAAGATTAGATTATAAGTGATAAGAAAAAAGGTGTTCAAACTAGGAGAAGAATTATAGAAGAATATTGTTTGATCCCAAAGACTAAGCATAATAATATTAATGAAGCATGCAATGATGAACATTAGGTGGAAGCAATGAAAGAAGAATTACTACAAATTGAGAAGAATGATACATGGATTCTTGTTCCTAGACTTAAGGAAAAAAATGTAATTGGAGCTAAATGGGTCTTTCAGAACAAATGAATGAGCAAGGTGAAGTTGTTAGAAACAAAGCAAGACTTGTGTGTAAAGGATATTCTCAGATGGAAGGAATTGACTTTGAAAAAAAAAATTCTCCTATTGCTAGGATTGAAGCTATGAGACTATTTCTTGCTTATGTTGCTTACCAAAATTTCAAGGTTTATTAGATGGATGTCAAGTCAACATTTCTAAATGGTGAACTGGAAGAAGTGTATGTTGAGCAATTGATGGATTTCAATTGAATGATTAGGGAGATATGGTTTTCCGATTGAAGAAAGAATTGTATGGACTTAAGCAAGCCCCAAGAGCATGGCATGCTAGATTGGATAAGTATTTGTTGAAGCTTGGATTTAATAAAGGTACTGTTGATAGTAATTTGTATTTCAAGATTGATCATGATAAAGATTTGATTGTTGAAGTCTTTGTTTATGATATCATTTTTAGAGGAGATGATAGTTTGTGTATGAATGTTGATGAGATGAAGAGTGAGTTTGAGATGTCTATGATTGGAGAAATGAAATTATTTTTGGGACTAAAAATTACTCAGCTAGATAGAAGGATCTTTATATATCAGTCCAAGTATGTGAAAGAATTGCTAAAGAAGTTTGGTATGGAAGATTCAAAGCTAGTTGGTACACCTATGGTGACTAGATGTAATTTAACACAAGATGATGATTCTCCTAAAACAAATTGGACTAGATACATATCCATTATTGGTGGATTGCTTTATTTGAATCAAACTAAAATAGATATCATGAATGTTGTATGCATTGTTGCAAGATTTCAAGCTGATCCTAAGGAATCTCATGTGACAGTTGTGAAGAGGATTTTCAAATACGTGAAGGGGACAGTTGATTTTGGCCTATAGTATCCTAAAGAAGATGATCTTACTTTGAGTGATTTTACTAATGCTGATTGGGTAGGAGATGTGGATGACTAAAAGAGTACTAGTGGTGGTGCATTTTTTTGGGGAAAGAAGCTGATTTTATGGTTAAGTAAGAAGCAAAATGCCATTTCTTTATCTACTGCAGAGGCATAATACATTGATGCTGCTAACAATTGTACTCAATTATTGTGGATGAAGCAGATGTTGAAAGATATCATATTTGTGTATGATGAACCTATTGCTATATTTTGTGATAATTCAAGTGCAATTAACATTTCTAAGAATATGGCACTGCATTAAAAAACCAAGCATATATCTATCAAGTTTCACTTTTTGAGAGAGAAGGTGAGTGAAAAGGAAGTCAAATTGGAGTATGTACCCACTAAGGAACAAATTGCAGATATATTTACCAAACCCTTGCCTAAGGATAATTTTGATTATCTCAGCAGGAAGCTAGGGGTGACTACCCCTCCTAATCAAAACTAAGGTGCATTGACTTACATCATTTTGTGCATTTCATAGTCATATCTTGTGATCTAGATTGATGTTGTGGTGGCTACTACTTAGGGGGAGTAGTTAGATTTTCAGATATGTGGTTCATAGCTTGTGTGGAAAAAGATAATGTGTATCTTTTTCATTGATTTCAAAGGGGGAGAAGAGTCATGTGAAAAATTATGAAAGAGTTGAGAAAAGAGTCAAAATCTAAGGGGGGGAAAATGCTAAGAGAAAGTTGCATTGATGGTTTTTTTCACATCATGTGTTGCCATCAATTCCAAATGAGGAGATTTTTGGATATTGTTGATATGTGGTTGAGATTGATGTCAACACTATTGGAATTAATGTCTTTAAGGTTGTATATGTCGAGGACATTGAGAAAATTGTAATAAAATAAGTTACAAGTTGTCGATGATGCAATGAAGTTCAATATAGCCACCATACTGATGGATATCCCAATATATTGATGATAAGAGGTTGTGGATTAAAGGGATTTTTGTCGAGTATATCTAGTTTATCCACATGAAGTTTCAAAGGTTTGTATGAAGATTTGATTGAGTTATAAGTATTTGTGTTCTAACAATTGTTTTGTTGCTTTAGTTGGTGTTCCTAAAAGAAAATGATGTGATTATAGTAACTTGAGTTGTTGTGGATGCTTCTGTGGTGATTCATGATGCTTGTGGATGCTTCTAGATTGTGCTCTATTTGTGTTGTATGTCTGCATTGATCGTTGTGCTCATGATTGGTGATTTTCTTTTGTGAGTTCATGTTTTTCATGTTCATGGCTGACAGGGTGATTGTAGCATGTTGTGGATCTTCAAGGCATAATTTTTTAAGATGTTTCATGTTTGGGGATGTTGTTTTGGGTTGTTACTATGTTGTGGCTAACATTTTTTGGTTCACATTGATAAATTTTTTATTGATTTGGGCTGACAATTTGTACACATTTTATATTTTGTTGGGCCAACATGTAGTTGATGTTATCCTTGGTTGTGGATATATATGATTGATTGGTTATACCATTTTTAGGTAGTGGTGTGTGAAGTGTGTGAGTGCTATGTGTGAATAATGTTCAAATATTTCAAATTTAGAAGTAAAGTGTGAAGAAGAGTGAGCAGATGTTTATGTTCTTAACCGAAACTATAATAAGGCATTAGCAAATGCTATTTTCTCAGTTCAAAATCTTCTAGATGTAATCCAAATGTTTTTGTAAGATAGTGTGTCTTCCTTTAGGAAATACTATTTTTTATTTGAGAATTGAGCTCTAGGTAGTGTGCTTGAATGCATGTCCATTCACCATTTATATAATTCTTTTGTACTTTTAATAGGGTATAATCTTGTGGACTAACCTCCATTGTGGTTTTTCCCCTAATAGGGTTTCCACGTAAAAAAATCTTGGTGTTACATGGGGTTCCTTCATAATTGACATGTTCAGACCAAGACTAGCCATTAACATGAAGCACAACCTCACTAGGTAATTCATGAGACAAATCAACCTCCACCAAAATACGAGCATAAGAGGTGTGAGTAAATATTTGGAAGTAATTTCCACTTTCAAGAACCTATCGAGAACATTACCAATGCCTTCAAAATTGAAGAGACGCCAAAATTGTAAGGGAATATAAAGCAATCTCACCCAAATAGGAAAAATATCAATGAATTCCTTCAAGGGGTTAAGGGAATGAACCCAAGACCACATCGACAGGGGATGAGAATCCTATTCCCATAAACGATGATCTTATAGCTTGTTTATCCTTAGAAGAATTAAAATAGACAACAAAAAAAACCTCTAGCAAAAGGGTAAATCTCAATATTACCCTCTAATAAAGGTGTCCAATGCTTCAAGATCTAGAAGAGAAGGCCACAAGAAATAGAATCTATCAATGAAGCCCTTTCTAGAGAAAAAATCAATACAATCAAAGGATTCTTTCCCAAGAGAAATCACAAGAGAAATATTTGTATAGGAACTTGTGGGTGCACAAAAAAGCTCGCCACACCTTCATGGACTACACAACATCAACAAAGGAAGACAAAGAAGTAGCCACAACTGAAAAAAAACCATGTAATGGAAAAAATGCTTTCATAGCAGGAGATAGAGAACCCTTAGTGTTCAATGATGTGCAAGACAACTAAGATGGGAAGGTGAATCAGTTGTAGCAAATTAAAACATCAAAACCCTCAATAGTAATGAAATCCACAAAAAAATATTTAGCCCTTATTATGTTAAAGTGATTAATCATGAAATGCAAATAACAAAAACTAAAATAACAACACCATACACAAGAGAATACTATATTTACATAGAAAACACAATGAGAGAGAAACTGCAGTGAGGATTAGCTCACAATATAAATGATTGAAAAATTGCTACAAGTTCTCACTACCAAAATAGGACACACTATCCAAAAGGGCTCATAGCTAGGGCTCACTACCACAAAAATAAACAAAGAAGATATAAGAGAAATATTGAAAAAAGAACAAATTCGAGGAATCCACCACAAATATTGCAACACTTTCATAGCCTTGCATAAAATATTGCAGACACCTTCACCTCACTACCTTTAGGAATCCAACACTTTCAAATTCACACTGCTTTGCTCAAATTCACATCTATACTTCTACTATTTGCATCAAATTCATCACTTGCATCTATCTCGCATCTTTCTTACCTCTCAGATTGCATCTCACAACATCACTGCTATTTATATCAACCTCAACCTTGAAAACTTTCTCCAAGTGCAACAACTATCCATTACATTTAAAATTTCAAATTAGATCAACATGGTCCAAATATTCCTAAAGTGGATAGGAATGAAGATGACGCATATAAATTCTTAATTAGGAGCTAATTTAATTATAATACACTTCAAAATGATTTCACAAGCTTTGCATGTAGTGTTAACACAAGGTCGGCCAATACCCATGCTAAACACCATAAAACATTAAGTACACGTGTCCTTAAATCAATCTAAAACTTGCAAACAACAAAATTCACTTGAAAGTAGAAACCTATCATGGTTTAAAATTGGCTAGGGAGAAGGGGGTATCCAAATTTTGGGTAGAAGGGGATTCGATGAATATTATTAACTTCCTAAGGAAAATTTCCCCTCCCTCTTGGTCTATTGAAAGACTTATTACTAATGCTCTCAATGAATTTGATGAAGTGTATAATTCCCATGCATTTTGAGAGGCTAATGGGGTCATGGAGTTTTTGGATAACCTTAGAATTTCCTTGGCTAGGTCATGGGAGGTTAATACAAATTTTTGGTGGAGCTTATTTCCTTGCTTAACAATGATAACACCTAATGTTTGGAGGGGGGTCGATCCACCAGTTGGTCTTAAGGGATGGTGAGTTAATTATTACCATCTTATGATGATTAGATGCTTAATGGTCATGGAACTCATTGTAATTTGTGGGAGGATGAGTTGTATGTTCATTTAAGAGAACCAATTGAGAGGCAATGATAAGAGGTTCAAAACCAATTAACTTGACTAGTAACCCAAAATTTTGAATAAATTAACAAATACAACCTTCTAATAAGTTAGGATGACTTATCCCAAAGAGGGAAGGATGCCACATCCCTATAAAAATTCCATCTCAAATGACAATGATGTGTGATAAAAGAATTAATAAAAAATAAAATAAAGAAAGAGTGTAGTCAATGCCAAATTCATGAGGCATGGACTAGGATATGGGCCTATGGTGGGGGCATTGAAATAGAAAGGTCTCGATGGATGGGGAAAAACCTACCATGTAATTATAATAATTCTTAAAATGCCAATAAGAAGGAATAGGAACAACTGAGCAAGGAGGAGTTTGTGTCATTAATATATTATGGCGACCCTTCACTTGACACTAGAATGACAACTCACATGGGAAGAAAATGACATGCAGGAAAACTTTAATCCCTTATATCCCCCCCTTAGTTTATTATTCAAATGTCAAGTCCAATTAGAAGGAGAGTTTGATAATGCATGGGAAAAGAAAGGCATAGAGGTGAGGAAAGGACCTAGAACACAAGAAATTTGTAGGCAACAAAATAGAGGATAAATTTGGATGAGAGAATGGTGTGAGAAAAGGAGAGAACATATGGGTTAAAGGGGATAACAGAATAGAGGATAAATTTGGAAAGGATCATGGGAAAATAATGTAGAAATATGGAGCAGAGAGAAGTCATGTCAAGGATGGACGAATTCCATAAAGAAAATGTGGTCTCATGGAATGCAAAGATCGCAAGATGTGTAAAAAATGGATTTGTTGAAAAGGCTTTAGAAAATTTTGAGAAAAATCAATTGGTGAGGTTGAAGCCAAACTTGACAACTATTTCCCATATCACCTGTGCCTATGTTGCCATGAGTGTTTTTCAATAGGTTATGGACATCTAGCTAGGTATAGAGGAAGGATCAGGAGTTTTGATGATGCAATAGGAGAATATTTTTGGATCGAAAGCTACAAGGAGATTGGAAAGAGGAAGTCCTACAAATATGAAGTGGCATTGGAGGAAGAACATAACATTAGAGACACCTGAAGGAATGACTATAGATTTCAATGAATGATTCATGGATATCTTCAAGCTCGTTCTTAAAGCTAATATAAACATTTTTTTAAATAGTATTGGGTTTGGTATATCTGCTCTTCTAGTTGTCATATAAAGAATTAGAGAAGACTATGGTAGATTAGTGAATGATAACTAAAACAATTATGTCAACTTAAGTCGTAAATGCAATGATCCTTAAAACTTGTAACATGCTAAGATTTACTTGGTGTTTAATTTTAATAGAAATAACTAGAAGTTATATTTGTATCCTTAGGAAGGATGAAGAATGTTGAACAATAAAAATGTTTACTTTTCCCTCCTAAGGTGAGTGTAGGATCATGGGGGTCCAAAAAGTGGTGATATGACAAAAAATAGCTTACAAGTTTTTTTATCTGAATTTGATGAAATGAAAAAGCTTTATTGAGAAAATTGTTAAATTTCCAAAAATATAAAATATGCCTTATTTGGAATTAAATAGATAATTATTATTGTTTTTCTACATACATTTTGACTAAAGTCCAAATTGATAGGTTGATTGGAAAATATGTATAATTCTTAAAAAAAATTGACACATTTTTTTAATCCAAACAATGTGGCACATTATATTATCTCCATACTATAGGATAAAAAAATAAAAAATGAATTTCATAAATTTTTGACTAAGTTATGGTGGTTAGACAAACAAATTTTAATATTTTCAAAAAATAATAATAATAAATTCATTGCTAATTATTTACTTGCAAAAAAATTACAAACAAAATGTGGCACATTTGGGATGTGTCCTCTACTTATATTGAAAGTTTCAAAAAATAATATTATTTTTTTTTTCTAAGGTTGGTCGACATACATCTTTTTTTAATTTTTTCCCGAAATTTATTACCACTACATTGGAAGTTCAAATTTTCACCAAATAGATTTACATTTTTCCAAAAATGAATAGTCTCTTAGAAACTATATTCAATTTTCTACAAATTAAATAGAAAAGGGGGTAAAAACTTTATTGAAACTCAGAAAACAACATTACAAAGGAATCAAGAGACCAAGGTCCCCATGAAAACCAAGCCTCAACAGAGATAATAATCAACACCATCAACCGTCACCATTTCCTTCCCTATCCTCAACAAGAATTCTCTCAAGATCAAGACGAAGCTCAGGAGGGACCAAATCCCATTCCTCAATTCTCCATCCCTCAGCATTCTCAGATGCCCATTTCGCCAAGCAATCAGCGGCCCTATTCCATTCCCTTGGAATATGAACGAAATTCACCATCTCCATTAAAGAACTAACCCTCAAAATCTGCTGCACCACCCCAGCCAACTGCCAACTAACATCATCCACTTTCTGCTTAATAAGAAGATTGATCAAAACCTGGGAATCAGATTCACAAACAACCCTTCTCCATCCCAACTCATAAGCTCTCTCAAAAGCACAAAGAATTGCCAACCCTTCCATAAGGTTGATGGTATGAACTCCATCATAGATCGAAAAAAGGAAAACCACTGAACCCAAAGAGTCCCTACCAATCCCCCCAATACCAGCTGGCCCCGGGTTGCCTTTGGAAGACCCATCAGTATTGATCTTTAGAATCCCAGGCAGGGGAAGCTGCCAATATCCAGACCTGTGAACTCTCTGCTTCGACTGCCTACCACGCTTTACATATGCCGAGGCCAAGGACAGCCCTTGAAACCCCAATCTCTCCACCACTTCAGCATCCCTTTTCTCCAAAGGGAATTCCAGCTCACACTTAGCTTCCACCGTCTCCTGAACCATGCCCAAAATTCTTTGCCAAATTTGATGCACCAACTTCTTCTCTCCACGAAATATCCACCGGTTCCGTTCCAACCAAATCTGCCACAATATGAAGATAGGTCCCACTGACCAAACTTCCTGCAAAAAGAGGGCCATAGAAGGAGGCCTACCCAGCCTCTGCCAAAACTCAATCAAGGAGGAAGCATGAACACAGGGATTATTCCAAACCCCCCACCAGAAATGCCAAAGCTAAAGGGAGAAAGGGCAACAAAAAAATAGATGAGTAGAGTCCTCTTCGTTGGCCCCACACAAAACACAGATAGAAGGACCCTGGAAACCACGCTTCGAATATTTTCCCAAGTCAAACACTTGTTCCAAGCCAACATCCAAACAAAACAATTACATTTTGGCCAGGAAGACTTGTTCCAGATCATCTTCCACCACTGAATTTCATCTCCATCCACCCTGTGGGACAATAACTCCCGATATCCAGAAGCTACCGTATAGACCCCTTTAGGATTGGGAGACCAGGCAAGCACATCATCATGTTGGAGAGAGCTACAACGCCTACTGGAGAGGATATTGTGTAGCTCAACACATTCTTCAGGCAAACCAACATCAGGCCATTCATCAAGAGACTTCCATCCTACTACCTCCAACTGACCACGAGAGGAGAAAGACTTAAAGTCACTCACCCGAGTCCACCCTACCTCAAGAAATCTCTGATAGAGGTTCAACAAGTGAGGAAACTGAGAAATGATGGGGGGATATCCATCCCAAGAATCTGACCAAAACTGAACCTCGGTCCCCTTTTTACAAATCCAAAATAAACCATCCTTGATGAGCGCAGCCCCTTTCTTAAGAGTGCTCCAAATCACTGAGCCCTTCCCAAGAAGGGGGTATCGAGGAATTTCGAGCTGAGGGACTCCCAAAAAATACTTCTGAGAAAGGATCCTGGCCCAGCTCTTATCATGCTCCTTACACCACCTCCAATACAATTTCGCAGCCAGAGCCACACCAGTCAAAGCCATCTGCCGCAAGCCCAAGCCACCATATTGCTTCGGACTGCAAACCACCTCCCATCTAACCAGACTCCATTTGGAGGACTCTAAGCAACCAGCCCATAAAAATTGTCGTGTCACAGAATCTAAATCCTTAACAAAACCCAAGGGGCAAGCTGGAGCATGCATCGGTAAATGGGCAAAGCCTGCACCACAGACTTGATAAGCTGAACACGGCCAGCAAAGGATAGCCACCGGTGAGTCCAGTGATTAACCCTCACCCTAAATTTATCTAGAATACTCTGCCATGACCCCCGAGGCAATCTGCTCCCCGAGATAGGGATACCGAGATAGGTCAAAGGAAGAGTCCCGATCTGAAACCTCAAAGTTTGAGCAATCCTCCGCTGAATGGGGCACGAGTGTTGAAGAAGAAGATAGAAGACTTGTCCTCATTGATCTGTTGACCCGAGGCAACCAAGTAAACATCCAACACCCTTCGTAAATTAGAAGCCTCCCGCATTGTGGCCATACCCATCAGAGCAGTATCATCCACAAACTGTAGATGAGACTGCGGAGGTAAATTACCTCCCCACTGCCAACCCTGAATGCTGCCCAACTCCACGTTCCTTCTAATCAATCTCCCCAAACCTTCAGCGAGGAGAATAAACAAGTATGGAGAGAGAGGGTCCCCCTGGCGAAGACCCCTAGAAGCGCCGAAAAGATCAGAATGATACCCATTAAATAGCACAGAGAAGGAGACAGACGTAACACAACTCCTAACCCATTGAATCCACTCCTCCGCAAACCCAAAAGCACTCAAAACCTGCCACAAGAAGGACCATCGAACCCTGTCATAAGCCTTCGTCATATCCAATTTGATAAACATTGCCTTTTCCTTGGAGCTGGCCATAGAATGAATGACTTCGGTTGCAATAACGATCCCATCCAAAATCTGTCTACCAGCTACAAAACCACTCTGTTCTTCGGAGATCAACTCCTCAAGACCCTTTTTCAACCTGTCAGCAATTACCTTAGAGATGATTTTATAAATGACATTGCAAAGAGAAATGGGCCGAAATTGGCTTAGCCTATCCGCTCCCTCACACTTGGGGATAAGAGCAAGGAAAGTAGAATTTAAGGCCCTTAGCATCTGCTTGTTCCTTTGAGATTCATGCACAACTACCAGGAGATCAAATTTGATTATATCCCAAAATTCTTGGAAAAACTTGATTGGGAAGCCATCAGGACCTGGCGCCTTCCCCTTCTGCATTTGGAAAACGGTTCCTTCAAGCTCTTCCAGCGTGATTTCACTCATAAGTTGTTGGTTCAACTCCCTAGACACAAGATGAGGAATACAAGAAAGGACATGAGCCTCCTCAGGAGACCCCCCCTACGAGTCCTCCCTAAAGAGAGAAGCAAAATATTGTCTCACCTCAGTAGAAATGTCAGGGAAAGAAGAAAGAAGTTCTCCCCTATCATTCACAAGACCAGAGATAGAATTCCCATGTCTCCTTGCTTTCACCGAATTGAAGAAAAAAGAAGTATTTTTATCCCCTTCTTGCAGCCACTCTATCCGAGCCTTCTATTTCCAATACATCTCCTCCCTCAGCTCCCATTCCTCCAGAGATCTCACAGCTTGCGCTTCGGCCTGAAGAAGCTCAGGCATCACCCCAACCTCCCTTAACCTCCTTGTGATACTATCTAGCTCCTCCTGAGCCAACGCCTTAGCATGGAAAACATTCCCAAAACTCTGAGAGTTCCAGCGCTTAAGTTGATACTTAACATATTGAAGAAGCTTGGAAAAAATATACATTGCTGTCCCATAAGCAGGTCTACCATTCCTCCACCAATCAGCCACAAAATCCTTCAGAGAAGGGTCACGCAACCACATGAGCTGGAACCTAAAAGAAGGTGTACGCGGCGCATGAGTTGAATCAATGACAAGCTTGATAGGCCAGTGATCAGAACCTCTCCAATCCAAGATCTCAGAGCGAGAAGACCACATCCCCCCAACCCAGTAACAGGACACCAGAAAGCGATCCAATCTTTCTGCGATGCAATAGTCCCCAACTCGATGGTTGTTCCAGGTAAACTGCCCATTACTAGGCTTAATATCAACAAGATTTAAAGAATTGATGCTATCACGAAGCAACAAAGCAGAGGGCTCCAACCTCCCATTACCACCCCGCTTCTCATCCAACTCGCAGATAGCATTGAAGTCTCCGGCGATAATCCATGGATGGAAAGGAGCCAAATTGCGGACAAACCTAATATGGGACCACATAGCTTGCTTACCCCGGAAATCAGTAGGAGCATAGATATTAGAAAAGAGAATAATCTCCCCCGTCTCAAAACTAGAAGCAACCAGAGACATAGTGGATTTAGAAGACACCCACCAGAGAGGTCAAATTTTCTGAGGATTCCAAAAATAGGCCACACCCCCAGACGAGCCATGAGCACCAATACATTGACACTCCCCACACCTCCATAGCCTCGGTGCCAAGCCAATCATACTCTCAACAGATAACTTAGTTTCCTGTAGAAAAAACACATCAGGACCTTGTTTTCGAACTAAATCATGAACCGCTTTTTGTCGAGGGCCGCTGTTCAAGCCCCTTACATTCCATGAAAGAACAATCATTTCAAGGGGCTTGAAAAGTGAGAGTCAAGAGTCTTTACCGACCCTGACTCCACCAAGTTCTCGCCTGTCAATTTAATCTTTTCTACATCCTTCTTTCTGCCAGGTCTAGCAAATTTCTCTGCCCCACCTTTCTTAATATCTTTTTGCAAAATGCCCAATTTTGGAGGCTTAGGTTTCTTTGCTGAATCCAGACCCGCACTTCGCCCAGGAGAAGAAGATCCTCCCCACTACTGGAACAACGGCCAAAGAAACTGGAACATCTGAGACCTCCGTCGACAGGGCAGCACCCATGGGCACCCCATAATCTCCTTGTGGATCCAAAGAAGAGTCAAGAGCAGGTCCCTCCTGAGCAAACTCCTCAGTCCCCTGCTCCAAGTTTAACATGCCTGGGTTAACTTCTTGTTGACTAAGGTCATCCAAAATCTCAAACCTGTTGAAAGTACCCTCCTCTTGCCTTTCCTTGAAAGGTCTCTTTTGCCCCCTGTTCCTACCCGGGCCTTGACAGGAACAAAACCATCTGAACCCACCTCCACAGTAGGCTCAATGCCCTTCCCCTTATCTGCCCCAGGAAGGTCACGAGCAGGTTGTGATGGCAGGGGTTCCACCGGCTTATATCTTGGACATTTCCTCAGAAGGTGGCCATATTCATGACAAAGCCTACAATGGAAAGGAAGGGTCTCGTAGTCCAACTGTTGCACCCAGGAAAAAGAACCCGCACACATATCTATTGCATCGGGCAGAGGCCTACTTAGATCAATTTCAACACAAATGCGTGCAAAAGTCATTACCTTTTTACCCAAGGTTTGTGATGAGGCTCCAACTGGTTTTCCAAGCAGCGAAGCCAACAAGTGCAACACGTCCTCCCGACAACATTCCACCGGGAGCCGAGGTAGACGAACCCACACCGGGACGCGATTTGGAAGCTCCTCAGCAGGGTTAAATCCTGCATGCCATGGCTTGATAAACAACCCCACCTTATTATGAAAATAAGGTCCCCCTCAAAGATTCTGTTACGATCAGCTATGCAGTTAAAGGTAACCATGAAGTAGTTGTTTGCCAACAACATTATTTCCATTTCTCCCACCGGCTCCCAAGTTCTCCGAGCCCAAAGCTCCATAAGCTGTAGCGAAACCCTCATCCCCAAAAATTTGCAATATAAGGAATGATTAGAGTAATATTCAATATCTTCCGCAATCATCTCAGGAGGAACAACAAATTTCGGTCTCACCTTGCACCGCTCTAGACAACCATTAACCTTTGTGATCCGCGAGCCAGAGGATATTCCCGCACTGTCCATCCCCAAATCCGTAGCAAATAAATTGTTATTAAAAGTTGACATTCCATCCTTTGGGGACATCGAGCCAATTGCTGCACGGAAGCACAGATCAGGGGTAACCCCAGAGGCCTCTCCCTTGGAGAAGGCCATCACCCCCTACGCAGATGCACAAACCCTCAAAAGAGAAGTAAGGGGCCGAACCCCACACCACTTCCTCCACCCGAACACTGCCAAACGGCCGCACCAGCCCACCCACACCCGCACCAGACAAGGGGGAGGCGCAGCAACACCCAAAGGGACCCCCAACGGCCTCCGTCCCACCTTCAAACGGAGGGAGATCATCCCAACAACACACAGAACCACGAGCTCGCCCGCAGCCAGCCGCCCAAACGCGTGGGAACACAGCAGAGAGCGCCCCAACAAGCACCAGATAAAGGAGAACGCACCAGATAAAAGATAGCCCGCCCCAGGAACGCCAAAAGAACCCTACCTGCATCTGGCTAAGCAAAACTGTGATAATCACGCTAGGGCTCTGTCTCTAGCTCGCCCTTGCAACCTTCACCACCATCCATCAAAAACCCTATCAATTTTCTACAAATTATTTTCTTACATATTTTTCAAATTATTTTAATACCTTATTCAAATTTTTATGTCAAGTTTCCTTACTCTATATTTTTCATAATTTTATTGCCAATTAAGGGCCTAGTTTGGACCCCATGATCCTACACTAATCCCCTAGATGTAAAATATGTAGAATATCAAGGTGTATTAGAATTTTCCTTTTATGGCTATCATATCAAATTTACTAACCATTTCAACCTAGTTATGCTTGTTCAGATTTTACATCATGGGAGTGCTTAGTATTCATGACATCTATATATAAACCTTGTATAGAATTAGACATATGTTATATAAAAGAAGAGATTAGATAGGGTGGCTTCTAAGGAGAGTCATAGTAATTACAAATAGTGAAATCTTAATGTGTATTCATGGCTATCACTCTTTTTTTTGTTTTCATTGTGACATAGTGTCATGGTCTAGTAATAAGTATGATTTGTGCAAGCAAAGAAAATTTCTTGTTAAATAGTTAACCAAACCATTGTGTCCTAGAAATGAACTTATAAGATGTTTTGGAATGTATGTATATATATCAACTAAGAAATTAATGTAATCATGGGTTGAGGGTATCTTGCTTTAAATTCAAATAAAATCTCTATCTAAGTAATAGTGTGAATAGTGATATTTTGGCTTTATTAAGAAATATCATCAACACCACACATGGTGTTATTCTATAATGTGTCAAATAAATAACTAATATAGTTGTCTACTTGACACCTATTTAGATGTTATAGAAATGCATGGAATTCTAATATATTGTGTTTATTCTTTGTTGGTCTATTAATTTTAATCTATACTTAAATTCATATTTAAGGGATCTTTTGTGTTAAGGGAATAACCTAGAGAACATATAATGATTATAAAGTTGAAAAGGGCATAGTGATTCATGTGATTATGGACTGATTTCAATCTAGGAAGACCCCTCTAAATACTGTATTTTCTTGTATTTTGTCTAAACCATGTTATCGAATGGGATGATAACTACAAGGGGGTTGTGTTGAATGTTTTTATTAAAGCCTTAAAATGTATAAAGGTTGTCTTTTGTTAAGAGTTGGCCCCATTATATGAGAACAGTGGCATAAAACCCATTAATTTAATACATATATGGTCAACATGTGGGACATCTTTCCATGCATGGTATAAAACATTAGTTACATGGGTTAATATCAAATACACATTTATGATGTTTTGGGAAAAGAGGATCTTGACCCTTGGGGATTCATTGACTCAGAACAACCATAGTTGTTGTGGCAACCTATAGGGCATGCATTTTCACCCTCACATATTCCAGGAAGTGATCTTCATGAGGGCTTATTAGAAGTCCTCTTGGAGCACATTCCCAACAAAGTTCTCTAAGTTCCATCAACTATAACCATTTGACTCTCCTTATCCCTTGTAACATTTGAAGGAGGACTACCTCTACCTCTCGGCTCCAACCCACAATCTAACCATTTCATATTTCTTGCAATAATTGGGTATATGTAGGATCATGATGGGCCAAAAAGTGGCAATATGATGGGTATGTGTAGGGTATGTGGCTGATGACTTTTTTTTAACCAAATTTGATGAAACGAAAAGGGTTTTTAAAGGATATTCTCAACTTTCCACCAATATAAATTATGCTTTACTTTGAATTTACTAAATTATTATTCATTTTCTATTTGATTTATGACTAAAGTCCTGATTGATAGGTTGATTGAAAAACATCTATAGCTTTCAAATGGTATCACTTTTTTTGAATTTGAAACATGCATCAAATTATATGCTTCACATACTATAGGATTAAAAAAAAAGAATTTCATGAAGTTTTGACCTAGTTAAGGTGGTCAGAAATACGAGTTTTTTATATTTTTAAAAGTTGTAATAAAAAATTAATAATTAATTATTTAATTGGAAACAAATTACAAAAAATATGCAATACATCGAGACATGAGTCCTCTACATATATCTAAAATCTTATTAAAAACTATTATCATTTTATTGTGGTTAGGGTGGTCAGACAGACACCTACTTATCTTTTCCCTAAAATTTAAGTACTAATGCATTGAAATTTTAAATTTTCACCAAATAGTTTTTTTTTTTTTTTCTTTTAAATATTAAACCTAGTAGTTTAGAAACTAAATTCGATTTTCTTTAGATTATATTCTTACACATTTTTGAAATAGTATAGATAACTTATTCAAATTTTTACGTCAAGTTTCCTAACTCTAATTTTTTTGAACTTTTTGCCAGTTAAGGTCCTCTTTTTTCCATGATGATCCTGCACATACCCAACTCCCGGAGGGGGAAATTGTTTCTTTCTATTTCTTCCTTTCACCAGAATAAAAGAAAGGTTTTTAGGATCAACCATGTCACCTAAATCCTTCAATTTAGTCAATGAACAAACCTCCAACCTCTCTATTTTAGAAAATTCATCATGTGGAAATTTCAAAACCCCACTACCACATGAATCCCCACAAAAGGGGAGTTCAAACCCTCACCCTCAATCTCTTGGTCTTTAGCTAGAACCACTGATCTAATTTCTTCACAAGGCTCCTCAGTACTAATATGGGGAGAAAAAATCTTATCCTCACCTCTCCACTCCTGAATGACATTAGCCTTTTCAAGTTCACCTTAACCCATAGAAGTAACAATGTTCTAATCCATTACCATCTTCATTTCCATAGGTGGATCATTTAAGAAATCCTATTCTAGTGGCAATATGAGTAATATTATTCCTTTAATGTGATTTTATCCTCCCTACTTAATGCAAAACTAAGACATGATATAAAGGTCTAGAATGGTACTTTGGTATTAGAGTAAAGGTTTAATAATATGATTAGAAAATATCTATTGACCCCTGGGGTATAGGAAAGTCAATATTGAACTTATTTTAGGGTATGTGCAGGATCATGATGGGCCAAAAAGTGGCGATATGATGGGTATGTAGCCGACGACTTTTTTTTAACCCAAAATTGATGAAATGAAAAGGGTTTTTAAAGGATATTCTCAGATTTCCACCAATTTAAATTATGTTTTACTTTGAATTTAATAAAAAATTATTATTTATTTTCTATTTGAATGATGACTAAAGTCCTCGATTGATAGGCCGATTGAAAATCATCTATAGCTTTTAAATGGTATCATATTTTTTGAATCTCAAACATGTTGATAAGTAGGAGGTATTTTTCCACAAGATAAATAATTGATATTAGTTATCAGATTCGTCTGATAGTTTTGAACTATTGACGTTTCTTGTTCATTATGATATCGTAAAGGTCTGACTTACTATTGCATTTGTGTGATGTTTATTGTAGGTGAAGCATTGGTCCATCTCTCAGAGGTCACCTTCCATCTCGGACGCCTAGCTCAAGCGCTTGGTTCAGGAGTTTCTCCGTTAAGCTCGCTGAAAGACAAATCCTTTCATCAGGTTTTATGAACATCTATACAGAGCCCCTCATGAGATAAAGGGATCGCATGAATGTTTCATAAGCACAACACTTGGCCGGGTTTTGCAATGGGTAATCCTGCCGGCTTAAATCTTGAGAAACTCCTGTTGCCGCCGCTGAGCTGGAGCAAAGATCGATGGGTGACTCCTAATCTAACTCACCGGAGCATCACCTAGATGAAATGAGTGCTAAGTGGACCATTCATTATCATGAGAGACAGGTTCTTGTGAACCACTACTCATGAAACATGGGCCAATGAGTTTGACTTAAAAACTACACGGTTGAACCCTAATAACAATATCATAATCAAACATGCGTCACATTCTATGCTTCACATACTATAGGATTTAAAAAATGAATTTCTATGTGAAGTTTTGACCAAGTTAAGGTGGTAAGACATATGAGTTTTTATATTTTGAAAGCTGTAATAAAAAATCAATTAATTATTTACTTGGAAAAAAATTACAAAAAATATGCATCACATCTAGACATGAGTCTCCTCTACTTATATCTAAAATTTAATAAAAATATCATTTTATCAGGGTTAGGGTTGTCGATAGACACCTACTTGTTATTTTTCCTAAAATTCTAAGTACTACTCCATTGAAATTTTAAATTTTTACTAAATAGATTTAAAAAACCTAGTAGTTTAGAAACTAAATTCAATTTGCTACAAATTATATTGTTACATATTTTTGAAATAATATAGATAACTTATTCAATTTTTTTACGTCAAGTTTCCTAACTCAATTTTTTTTGAATTTTTTGCCACTTAAGGGCCTATTTTTTCCACGATGATCCTGCACATACCCTTTATAGTGACTATAATGGATTGCATAAATATTGTGCATATAATCGATTTGGAATATTTTCTCTTATAAGACAGTATGGTCCAAGATATGTTGTTTATGAGAGATGGCATTTTAATGTCTAGCTAAATATGCATATGCATGATAATAAGGACCATTACATGTAAATCCTATTATACAACCTTATTCTTAGTAATGTGTCATCTTAACATGTTGAATTGAACTATTTGAGTAATCTCATATATGGCCATATCTCATCCCATCTTCATACAATGATATAAATGGTATAGTATGGCCCATTTACCTCCAATATGACTCAAACATTAATCATGGGTAGATCAAGTATGTAATTATTATTGTTTGTATTTTGAGGTCTAGGAGGATGTTTTATATGATTATGATATTTTATTTTATAGAACCATATTGTGCATGGGAAACCCCACATGGACCCATGGTTGAGCTTTCTGAATAACTAATGCATATTCAATGATATTTTTACTACTATTATTAAAGGATGTATAGTCTTTACTACTAACCAATCCTTAGACTGAGTCTAGATTGTATGGCAACCTATACTTGGGTATCCTTGAATCTCCACACTTAGAGAGATATATCATAAATAAAAATATTGTTATCAATACCTAATGAATCCTTATTCTCCTATGTAAGGGAATTTTAATATCTGTAGAACCCTGTTGTACCCTTAGCACACACACCCCATTCGGAATGGGGACCCTCTTTTCTTTCACCTTTTCGGGTCATTTTTGTCACTACCTCATTTTGTGTGCCCTTGTTTGGTGTCCTAAGTGGTTAGCGTGCTTCCAAAGTTTCGTCTTAAGTTAACTATGTTTCACCCCTTCAGTTTTAACAAGTCTTGAGTCCTCACAGAATCTTGTTGGTAGTTTTCTTCTGTCGGTGACCTTTGAGCCTTCCGAGAATGCCCCGTCGAGTTTCCCTAGCCGAGTTTCCCTCGGGCATTCACTGTTTCAAATTGCAGAAGGCTTCTTCCTTCCCGCACCCTAGGACCTGGATCCCTATTTTTCATTCAGTGAAACTTATGAAAATTTCAGGATGCCTTTACCTCCTCCGAGCCTGTCCATCCAGACTTCCGTGTTCGGAGTTCCTTGCGGGCTTCACAATTCCTGATGGAAAATTGTAGACAACATTCCACCCGCTAGGTGCAGAGTTCCATGTTGCCATCGGTGATTCTTAAGCTGAATTCTAAAGATGGAAAACCTACGACGTCTTCCTGCCCTTCTATCCCTGAAATCCTTTTTGATGGCTATTTATAGAGAAACATTGGAGCAGCTGCCACCTCCCATCTCCCCAGCATCTGAACCCCAAACATCCCACCGCCGTTCGCGAATTTAAATTCACCAACCATGTTACTCGCCATACTTGCATTTAATGAAGCCATTAATGGTAGGATGGGATATAAATATCAACCCCGACTTGTCATTTTCACTTGTTAGGATTTTAGAAGAAGTCAGAATGCTTTTCAAAGAGAGTTCACTACCTTCATCGATCACCGCCTTCACTCCGGTTGCCATCATTTGCCGATCCATGGTGAATTTAGTAGCTTCCCTCATCAGACTTCTGAGGTAGGTTCACTGCTTCCCCTTCCAAGAATTCTTTTGTAATTTTAAAATTCCTAAAATCAATATATTGGATTAAAATGCATGGGATATATAGATAAATATGACGCACGCAAAACCCATGTATTACAATCTTTGAAAGCCTCCCAAGCATACCATGGGGTCGATTTGGAACATTCATTTTTTTAGGCCATTCTTCATCTAGAGAATTTGAGCCCTCTAGGCCTGAACCCTTCCACCACCACTAAAACCCATGGAAAGAAACATCTTTTTCTGAAATGGCAGGATGTCGTCTTGGGCCCGCCACCCCAAACCTCCATTGGTAGTTCGTCGTCAAGATTAAAACTTAAGAGCTCTAAAGTTTTCCTACATTCCTGTTTTCGGGGTCCAACCCTCCAGACTTTCATGTCCAAAACTCTGTGAGGTTTTCACCAATCCTGAAACAGCTTACAAACCCCATCCACCCACCTCCAAAGCCCACGTCACACTTCGCCATCCAATATTGTGCATAAACCCAACTCTCTATCACCTTGCTGGGTCCCAGTCCACAAACTTCCATCCGCAGACTTCCATGGGGCAGTCGTCATTTTAGATGGTTGATCGATAACATCTTTCCCTCTCCCAGACCCCGAGCCTCCATTTGGTGGTAGGAATTATCAAAATAAAACATCTTTTTCAAAATGACTGCACCCTCCCCTGGGCCCGGCTCCTCAGATTTCTATTGGCAGTTTGCTATCAAGCATTGCAAATTTTGAACTTTGACATCGGCCTCTACTTTGGCCTCCCGGGCCCATGCTCCCAGACTTCCATTTTCGGGATTCTGCCAAGCTCCTACCATTCCCGAATGGTGCAAGGACCTCGTTCGCCTAAGCCCCAAAGCCCGCCTTGCAATTCTCCATCTAGCATTCATCTCAATCTGGTCGCCCGTCATGAACCTGGGTCTCGACCTACCTTTTTCCACAAGGGTTCCAAGTCATCGAACTTTAATGTCCTTTCCCTCGCTGGGCTCTGCATTTAGAACTCCATCCCATCCCCAGTGGTTCAAAAGAGAAAATTGTGCCCACCTTTTTGACCTCTAGGTTTCACCGTCTTGCTCGCCACGAAGACTTAATGGAGAAAATAAAATTCCCAAGCTAAGTGTGGGCTCTGGTCTGTCAGGCCACTCCCTCCAGACTTCTATCTAATGATTGTCATTCTGAATGGTGAAAGCATGATGGCTTCCTAGCTCCTCAGACCTAAGCACTTTAAAAACTGTAAAATTATCAGCCACCCTTGGACCCGTTGGGTCCTAGAACTCAAAATTCCATCTCCAAAATTCCCTTTATTGCTTGTCATTTCAAATAGAAAACTCTGGATAGCCTTCCAACCTTGTACCTCTGGAATTGATCCAAACGACCTCAAAATTGAAATCTGATGTCGACCCACATGCTCAAATTCAACCCTCTTCAATACAAGCCTTTTTAACCATCAAAATTCGATCAGGAGAAATCTCCCGGATTGCTCTACCCAATTTTCCCTTTCAAAATAGCATTCCTCCTAGGGAAGTCTAGGCATTCGGGCCCGGATTATCCTAAATCCCTCAATTTAAGGACTAATGACATATGGAAGTAAAAGTATGATTTTATGAATGATAAATTGTCCAAATTTGATTTCGTCCACAAGATTTTAACTAACATCAGAGTTTTCATGATCGATTGCACTGACTATGCCTTTGCTTGCAGGATATATGGAATCAGGTGCAGGACCCTCAGAGGGGACTGGAAACAAAGGAAAGAAGTCAAGAAATAATCCTCGTGGAAAGGAGGATAAAGACCAGATGAAGTTTCAGTTCCATGGTGATCCTTTACGATCAAAAATCACCATGGACTGGAAAGAAATAACAAACACCAATATTGGCAAGTCAATATTGATGAGTTTACACAAAGGGTCAGAATTCACCCAAGGACTGATGATTCCAGGTTAATCAGGCAAAGCAGAATCATTAAAGCTATGGGCTTCCCCCCATATCTCATTGCCCCTGGGCTAGTCATGGCCTGTCAGTAGGCCTATCAAATCAGGACAAGGACCATCGTCAAAAGAGATGGTAAATTTCTAGCAGATATGTCAACTGAGGGCATTACAAAGTCCTTCCAAATTCTCACTTTTGAAGAAATGGAAAAACCCACTATAGAGGAATCTAAGGCATCCTGTGATGACAACCTGATGGGTTGCAAAAGATTGATAACTCAGCATTGGCTCAGGGAAAAAAGGGGCAGCGCCGTGAAGGTCCCCCAAGAACTCTTCCACAGTGATTTCCACAAATACTACCATGACTTGGTCACCATGCTAAGCCAGGTAATGGGCCAACCCACCATTGCATTCTTCCAGGAGTGGATGGTTTATTTTGTTGAGCAAATCCTCTGCGGGAACGAGGATGTCACCACAAAAGCCTCATTCTATTGGGGAGGCATGATAAGAGACTGCTTCCATGAGTAGTTCATAAATGTGAAGAAAAGCTCCAAGTTCTACATGACCTCCTATCTAGTCTACTCCTTGGCGAACCAAAGGCAGTATAGTGGATTGTTTGTGGCACTTGACAAGGAGCTAGGGAAAAAACTGAAAGTCTATGACAACCATCCCCAGCTCCAATTAAAATTTTTTAAGGAGTACTATAGGGTCAAAGATGCCTTCATTAGTCATGTCATCTGACTACTTGGAGGGGATTTTGAGAGAGTCTCTA
>VDFB02088885.1:0-23234 GCA_007258455.2 Sequoia sempervirens
TGTTGAACAAAATACAATGGAATTTGGTCATTATTTGGGTATAGACCATGTGCTACTAGAAATCGTGGGTAGATCAATGGGCCATAGCATGATCAACACATCTAGTGACCTGGTATCCCCTAACCTTACGCACATTTTGATAAACTGGAAAACAAGTGGCTTTTATCATTTATTTGGTGACACTATCTTGTATTTGTTTAAGGGGAACGTCACCATGTACTTCTTCACGCATGCGGGAAAGAATAGCAATCACTCTGTTTGGGGAATATGCACTAGTCCTCTCAAGTTCATCTTTTAGTTTTTCTAGACTGTGCAATATTAACATGCATAGTTCACTATATATCCCCGGGTTTGCACCCTGTGCTAATGAATCTCTCAATTTTTTAATATCATTACTAGTATTTACAAACAAAGAATCTGGCGTAGGTGGAACATGATCTGCATTTTCCATGTTATATATATATATATATATATATATATATATATATATATATATATATATATACAGTTCACCTAAAAGAGCAATGAGACTTTGGTAAATAATATATCTAGATAAAGGGAATACAAATCTAAAATAGTTGTAATAATTAATCTACTCATCAATAATATTTTCATACCATTAACAATTTAAAAAGAATTGGAAGACAACTATAATCTATAACATAGCATTCTTAAATGGTTCAAATTTTAAATGAAACGATGAAAGAAAGAATAAGAATACAAAGATTAGTATAAAATTATTTGGAAATAATTGGGGATAAAAATATTTAATCTAATAGTTGTTAACATAAATGGACTTCAAAATGAGGATTATGTAAGAAGTGAAAAAAAGGAAGTTCTATTTGCCTTCATTGAACCTAAATTTATCCTAGTTAAGATAATAATACAAAAGGTGGAAATTCACACTGGGAATATCAATATTCCATAAGAATCTCCTTAAAGAGATGATGAATTGTGAAGATAATATAAAATCCTCCATATGAGGGATGAATTTAATCATTACAATATGGGTAAGATCATCTCAATTATATAGCCAAGAACATAAAAGATTTATGAAATTTGGAAAGAGAAAAATAATCAGGACATTTATCATATTTTTATATGTATAAACTTTAGATACCATCAAACTATTTAAACTTACAGATTTTTATAAAGCTATAAATTGAATCATTAAAACTAATTTATTAAGAATCAAATCTAATAAAGTTTGACTTCATATTGCATACTTGTTATAAATATCTCATTAATCCAATCATACATTTTATATATGTTAAAAAATATATAATTGTTATGCCCATAATTTTTCACTATATCTTGGCGTGGATCTCCTTCAACTAGATCAATTAAAAATTATTTGTAATGTTGGAGGAAAATGGATTTAATATCATTAGAGTTGTCATGGAACTACCTCTCTTGATCAACGATAGATATTATCCACTCTCGAGAATGTAAATATGTTTGAGATAACTAAAAAATAATTTGTATCCCTTATATCCTTTCATCCAATGTAGCCTATCTCTTAATTGAGATCCTCTACCACAATTAAGTTCAAATCTTCTAAGTTTTATTTCAACGGAAGAAACCACTCATTGTAGAAAAGTTATTAGTAAGTGCTAAAGCCAAAACAATTTTTTTTTTTCTATTTGGATCCATATTTTTTTTCCATTCTAGATCTCTTTCTAGCCATATTCTTATTGTAAGATCATAGTAAGGTAGTGCAATAGATTTAATTGCATCATTCCACAATTCTATCCACTTACCATTTTGATGAGGTCTAGGAACATCAACCAAAGGGATATTAAGGGAAGCAAGGTGATCAATTTGATTGAGGTGGGAGGCATTGAGCTTGAAGGATGGGTGTGGGAGTATGAGAATAGAAGTTTGAAAAGTTTAAAAATTGGGGAGTGATATGTGAGATAGGACAATAAGTCTACTTAAATAATGGTTTTGTGGGGAGGGGGGAATGGAAAGATAAATAACTAAGTTTTAATCCATCAATACAACTAAGTTTCCCTTAGTTTACCATCTCTTTAGTTGGTCCAAGTGAACTAGTGATCAGTATAAGAATATTTTTTGTCTAAAATGGGATCTGAACCCCTCATGGTATTTCTAGTTAAGATGTAGGAATTCATTATTTTTTAGAGAGTTTATGAGAACTAAACCAACTTGTATCTTGGTTTTCTCCACCATATCATATTCACCTCCTTGTAGCCATTTAGTCATAGGGAAGTAAAAAATATTGATAAAGGTTGCATCTAAGATTTATTTCCTACAACTAGTAATACAGGGAAAGCATCATTACTTAACATTGGTGGTCATGTAAAATCAATTTAGTCATTATTGAAGGTACAAATAAGAGAAGAAAATGAGAGAGATGATATAAGCTTGTAAATATGATTTCTAAATTATTGAAGCAATATTTTGATGAGGAAACCAAAAATTAGAAATAAACTTCCTCATATCCATTATAAACAAAATCTAATAGGAGGAAGGGACACATGCACATAATATTTATCATGAAAGTTACCATACAATGTACAAGAACATGATACTAAGGAACAAAGGTTTCTTATAAGTACACAACAAACCTAGATGAAGATTTAACCCTAATACAAAAAGAAAGAAAGAATGAAAGAATAGGAGAAAATGACTTGATTTAATCTTTGTACATATTTTTTCTATTATCTCAAATCTTATAGATAATATAAAATCCTCCATATGAAAATATGGTTATATTTACTCATTTAGATAATATTTAATAATTATTTTATTACTCTTATTTTTATAAATTTCTTGGATATTATAGTAAAATAAATCAACTCTTACATTTTTTAAAATTTAAAAGTTGCCTATACAAATTCCACAACTAGATATAATGGACTAGAGCTTTCTATAATGATTCACAATGATCAATCCTTGATGTTCCAAATCTTTGTGTGGGTATTTTACTTCATCCCACCATCTTCTTTAGTTTTCATGATCTAGGTAGGTATTCCTAACGAACCTAGGAATTATCCCTTGTTGACCCATCTTATTTCAACCTTTATTTTGTTGATGATTATACTTGAAACTCTTATTTTTAAATTTTATGCAGTAATGAATACCTATAACACTTGGTGAAACTAACAAACCAACACTAAGATTGTTCCTCTTCCTTTATCTAATCCCAGTATTTCATGTTGACTTCTTGTATTCCTTTAAGAACACTAAAGAGTATAATAGTATAAAAGAACTTTAGTATAATATTTCTCTTTGGGATATTATTTAAACTTCACCTTAATATCATGAGTTTCTTCATAATTCTATACAAAAGATCCATATTCCCTCTTCTACTAAGCCTATTGAAATAGTTGCCCAAACTGGGTGTATTATATACTGACATTATGGAGATTACATTTCTTCCATCTAAACTTCACTTCAATGTGGTTTAATAGAAGATTATTTATCTTCTAATCATTTTTGGTACTAAACCTATATGAGCATTAAGTATACATTGATTGAAAATGGTTTTTTAATCTTAATATTTGTAGTCATTAATTCCTAAAATGTATTTTTGTTTATACTTCTAATCTTACTCTTCCTGAATTTTCTATTAAAGGTTTTGTTATTATTCGATGAGATCCTTTGGGAACTATTATTTTCTTATCTAGAATCAAGCCCTATTTTGCTTCACTTGTTATTCCATTTTATGATAGGGAATAAATTTCTTATTATAAACTCCTTCATGGAAAACCTTCGATTCATGCAATAGGGATTGTTCCATCTAATTGGGCACCAATATGTAAAGTGTTTTATATGGAAGTAAAACTTTCATGATTACATTAGATAATGATCTATTGTATGGGCATAAAAATCCATTCCCACAATTTAACTTGAGATGAGGAGTCATTAGGCATACAATAAAGAAAAAATGAATAGGTATTCCTTGGATTAGTAGTAAGCACTAAGCACAATTGTTGTTGGGATCCACTCCTCAATAGATGATAAACTTAGCCAAGTGTTGGGAAAGGTGGGTCAACCTTGCATCCTAATATTTTGATTTATTATTTTGTCCTCATATTAGGAAATGAGGCATCTCACTTTGTGTTGGTAGTTATTTGTCATTTGTTGAATGCTTCAAGGGAGGTGTCTAAGATGTTCTAAATGCATATAATATTATTATAGCTTTATAAGATGAAACCCTCTTATGACATATTCTTATGAAATTTAAGAGCATGACTATAGAATATTTACAATAAAGTATTGACCAACATTATGAAAAATCATAAGAAATATTTTAAGAAATAGCAAATATGTCAAGGAAAAAGTTGTGGACATTTACAAGAACTTTTTTTTAAAGAAAAAGTGGGAGACCACTTATAATTTTATTTATATATAATATTTTACATATAGTTGGTTTAGGCGGACATACTGGCGGGAAAGAACTAGCAATAAAACCCCCAGTTGTAGTCTGAGTAACAAATTTTACAAAATATCAAAAAGACCAGTGAGGTCCTAGTACAAATGACCAATTGTCTAATTACAATGTTACAAAAGAACATTGGTTCAATACATCAGTACATATGCACATTCTCTTATGCACCCAAAATACCCAAAAGAAGACATCATACTAGATATACCCGTGACCCGAATACATAACACTGGAGATTACAAAACCTTACTAAACATAAGACTGATAAGTTGGGAAGCCACTTTCAAAAAGATGCAGATTTTCCACCAACATGTTGAAATCCATTAATTGAGCTTTCTTTTGTTTCCACTTGTTTACCTTTGTGTTGGCGATCATGCTCAAAAGAAGGTTTTGATTTGTTAATATCAGGCACATAATGATAACAAAATTTCTTTTTGGATGAAGATGGAAGTTGCAAATCATGAATGCAAACATGACTTCTCAAGAAAGAAATGGCATGATATTTTCTTTTTAAATCATCAATCTCCTCCATGGAAATGGTAGATCTGTATCTGTTTAGAACTTGGTAGAGATGTGAAGAAGTGTCATGCATTGTGGATAATAGCATGCCTTGGAATATGTGAACATAGGTCTCTTCTTATGAAACAAAACCTTCTTTGAATAATTAACATTAGAAATTAATACAGTTTGGCGAGCATATTGTATAATCACACTAGAAACCAATAATGGAAGATTGAGAGTCTCAACTAAGAATTCCACCTTATAGATAACATTCATACTAGAAGCCAACAACTAAAGACCAAATTTCATAAATAAAGTTCATGTGTTATATATCATTCCTTTGAGGGGTCCACAAGTACCATGAGCCTTTTGAAATCCTTCTCCATCTAAATGCATCCATTCCAAGACCATTGGGAGGTGGGTATACAATATGAACCAAGTTTTAATTTCTAATGTTAATTATTGAAAGAAGGTATATAAATTATTAGAGCATCTTAATTCTCATACAGAGTTACATCTTAGTCAAATTCTCAATGTATGAGTTCCATATATTTGTAAATTTTTCTTAATATAAAAACATATTTTATTTCATTAAAATTAACCTATCTATTCCATGTTACAAAGGATGCTCTTATTTTAAATTATAGGTATATAATTCAAAATTAATTAGTAATTTTCAAGATAGAGTACACACAATTTATTTAGTTAAAATAAAATAATATTCTTATTTCCATGTGAGAGTTATGTAGAATGGTAGTTTGATGTCTCAAAAATATTTCTTTCATATATACTAAATTTTTATCATTACATTATGAGTGAATCATCTCAATTATATATCCAAGCACATCAAAAATTTATAGAGTGGAAAGAAAAATAATCACACATTTATCATATTTTTGTAAGGTGTTCGAAAAGACTAAAAGTTTCCATAGAAAGACCTAATTAAGGAATAAAAAAAATGGAAAGTGTCTACCTCATTGTATGTTGACCTTTCCCATATAAAAAGATCATGGAAATGCTAAATGAGTTGATATAAGAATTTTCAAGAATGAAGGCACAAAATTCATAACACTAATCCTAAAAGCAACAAGAAAGGAAATGAATAAAATCTTCCTAGTTATTTTGAAAGAAACTTTAAAAGGTTCTAAATCCCCTTCACACCCCTTTCTAAATGAAGATAAAATAAATAAGTTACCAAATATTTCTTAGAGTTTAAGGTGGTGATTTTAATATGATTTGAGAATAAATAAGATAAATTAGATGAAATCAAGTTTTGTTGTAAAGGTGATGAATTTTGGGGGAATAAGATGAAAATAATTTTGAACCTAGTTGACTCATTAAATGGAAATAAGATAGATTTTAAAGGGGCTTTATTTAAAATATGTAATAGTTAGATATGTACTAATACATTATATTCTCTATTAGATAGTTATTTCTTCCATAAACATTTCTTACAATCTTATAATTTATTAATAATAGTGATGTGTGCATCCCTAGACACTCTTTGATAACCACATTATTAATGTTTCTATTTTTACTATAGGATACTCTAATTGAAAAGCATGTAAAGAGGAAGGGTTAGTTAACCTTGATATTAATGCAATGAAAGGTGGGATTATCTTGATGGTATCAAAGTTATCTTAAAGATATATTGAAGGTTTTTCTTCTATGCCTGAACACATTTAGTGAAATATAATGAATATGTGTTATCCTAGAAAAATATGTATAGCATTAAGGATAAAATTTAGACTTTAAGTTGAAAGAAAATGTCAAATATTTAGAATAAAAATGGTGGGGATGGAATACAAGCTTCAAGAATCTCCTTGTAATAATTAATTGCAATAATAAATGATTAAAACTAAACACGAATGGATATGTCACCAATAATTTTTAGATAAAAGGACTAAAATTAGAGCCAAGATATCTTAGTTCAAGTATTAGGATAAAGGTATCAAATTCTTATTCAATGTAAACATAGCCAAGTTTGATAGATAAAAATTTGCCCCATTAATACTAGGGGAGCATTGTCTAATGAGATTACGTTGACACTATTCAATTTTTTGAAGTTAGAACCCTAATATTTATATGAGGCTTGTAAAATAGAACCTTATTAGGAAGAGTAGGAGAGGAGAAATGAACCCATAATAATTATACTTATACAAATAAAAATAATAATAATGTTTAACCATTTCAAAATGTTAAATTTGTTTCACTATGGTGATCAATAGCTAATTTGTACAAGGAGGCCACAATTTATAGGGAAATGAAGACTACATAAGAGGAGAATTTATTAACATAGTAGCTTGGTTGTAGTTGTTTCTTTAGCATTAACCATTTTCTCTTTTTTCTTTTGTTGTTGAATATTTTATTTGATCTCTTAAAACTTATCAATGGTACTTGATCTTCATAATGATTATTTTCTTCTTTTCAATTATTATCATCTTAGAAGGAATACCATTTGAATTTAGAGCAGGGAGAAATGTATTTTTCTTTTAAAGTATTTAAAATATTATATTTATTTGATGGTTCCTTCTTAACCTCTTCCACTCCTTGGAAAAAATTATCCAACCACTTGAATCTCCTTATATTAATCAATTTACTTCTATGATTTATGTATGTGTTTTTAGTGATTTACTCTTTATCCTTTCAATTTATTCATGATATACTTTAATATAGTTATAACAAGTATATAATAGTTTTTCATAATTGGATATGCCTTAAGAAACTCTTTAAACATGAAATTATTTGATGAGAGAAGATATAAATTAAGGTTATTCTTTCTTACTTACCTCATGCTCATCCATATTTTTTGTCCATAAATATCTCAAATCAAATTGGATTTTGCAAAGAGGATAGCTATATTTTAAATATTCTCTCTTATTCAAAGTCATTTATATCTTTGTAAAAATTTAAAATTGATTTATGTAATTTAATTTTTAATAGTTTTAACATGGATATATGAAGAATAGTTTTAAATATATATATATATAGTAAAGTGGACATATTTTTATATTTTCCTAATACTATAAAATTTAATAATACCTTCATTCCTTCTAATCCTAATAGAACTATTTTATTATACATTTCATCCAAACAATCTAGTGTCTTTCCTCTAAATTTATTCTTCAATTCATACATTTAGTTCACCAACCATTTTTGGAGTAATGTCATAAGACTCAAAGGAAAAATATAAATAATTTTATCCAAGTTTCCATTGTATGCGTTCTAAAATTTATATCATGAACTGTTTGATATAATTTCTCAAATAAATTTGTTAATGAACTATTTGATATAATGCCTCAACTAAATTTCCAATAGTGTTTTTGATATAATGCCTCAAATAAATTTGTTAATGAACTATTTGATATAGGACGCATACAATGGAAACACTATTTCTATCATACTCCATCAAAAATTACCATGAACTATTTGATATAATGCCTCAAAGAAATTTGTTAATGAATTGTTTGATATAGGGTGCATACAATGGAAACACTATTTCTATCATACTCCAAAAATTACCATGAACTGTTTGATATAATGCCTCAAATAAATTTGTTAATGAATTGTTTGATATAGGGTGCATACAATGGAAACACTATTTCTATCATACTCCATAAAAAATTACCATGAACTGTTTGATATAATGCCTCAAATAAATTTGTTAATGCATTGTTTGATATAATGCCTCAAATAAATTGGAGGTGCCTTGGTAGAAATGTATGCAAAATGTGGAAGCATAGATAGGGCATGTTAATTTTTTGATAGAGTAGAAATGTATCATAGAAATAGTGTATGCTAAAAATGCTTTAGAAACTTTCAAACAAATGTAGTTTCAATTCAAAAAATTTGAAAATTTTTGAATTTAGGGTTTAGAAATTCAACAAACAACCTCATTTTGAAGTCTATGAAATTCAAAATTGACAAACCTGGAAGTTGGGTTGATGAACTGTGGAGAGATGAAGTTGTGTTTGTCGTTCGCTAGAGATATGAAGTCGAGTTTGTTTGTCGTTTGTTGTTCACGTTCATCATTCGCCATTCTTTGCATGCACAAAGCACAGGGAAAGCAGAAAAAAGCGAAAATGACAGTGACAAGTTCATTTTTTTATGTAGATTATTTGAGGGGGTTCAGTTGAACCCATGTTCAACCGAACCCCTTAAAACATAATTTTTTTTATTTATGGTTTGGGGGTTCGGTCAAACATAAAAGGTGGTTCGGCCAAACCATTGAGTTCAACCGAACCCTTTGAGTTTGGGGGAAGGAAGATAAATGAAATTTCCTTCCTCATAAAATTTGTAAACCACTATTGTGGTTTGACCCATGTCTCCCCTTGATTTCGCTTGCTTTATGGAGGTGGAATCAAGGTAACAATCTAGCCACATCAAACAAGAAGCATCATATTGTAGGTCATTTCCAAGTACCATGCCACATAATAATAGATGAAGGATAATGTCAAGTGTAGAAGCATAGTTCCAAAGCATTAAACAACGTAAAAAATGGATTACCCTAGCACCCGTTATGTTGATTTGAAGAATATATACTTTATGAATTGTTTAAAAGGATAATAACCCTATGTTAGTGCGTAAGAGTAAAAAGAGGTGAAAATGGATGAAAAGAAGTACAAGAAAGTAATGTGTCACTTACTATTAATTTTACCTTCATGTAGATTGAGAGTGATGAGTGAGAGAAGAAAATGTTGAGTAGACGGGATTATACACCTTTGTGGTTGGATGATCTTCATGAGCAAGTGGCGCACGACGAGATATATTATGAGGTGAGTCAATTCTGCAACTATTTCCATGTGATTTGATATTAATTTAATGATTTCAATGCATCGATAGGTTAATTTAGGGTCTTGGAATTTTTTTTTGCAAAATGTCCCCTTTTTTCGTAAAGTGTTCCATTTGTTCACATAGTGTCCCATTTGTTCACATAGTGTCCCTTTTGTTTGCAAAGTGTCGCATTTCTTCACAAATTGTCCCATTTCTTTGTGAAATGTCTTGTTTCTTTGCAAAATGTCCTAAAAAGGGTTCTAAAGTATCTAGGGCCATTAGAAAAGCACACTAGATTTACTTTAGCACACTTTCATGATGAAATATGTCAAAATTGAAGAATTTAGATGAAATTTAGAGTGTGTTGTGATGATTTTGATAGGTTCTCGCACAGTCACAACAATGGCTAGGGGGAAGATAGCTCACATTTCTAAGAGATCATGTGCCAACGCTATCGACATCGGAGATAGAGCATTTACAATCTATGGGTATCTATTGGGCATATCTTACACCTCCTATGAGATACCATGACCCATGCTTATGGCTCTATACAAGCATTGGGATGTTGATACTTGTACATTTCATCTTCCCATCGGGGAAATTACCTTCACGCTCAGGATGTACACCACATTCTCTGAGTTCCTATTCTATGAGAGTGGATATATTTCCATGGGGAGCAATCATTCTAGGGGAAGAAGAGGGACATGCAATATTGTTTAGGTGGATCGGGACACGATGAGCGGATTAGAGTGTGGATCAATATTCCCATGCTTCTATATTTGTGAGCTCTAAGTTTTAGATGGATTATGATGCACATAGTGGCTCTGGTTCTCAATCCAGATGGATGAGCAACACACTTGGATGGAAGACTAGTACATTTGATACAAGGGATGTATGAGAAGAGGATAGTCTATGCTTGGGGCCACTGCATTTTAGCACACTTGTACTATGATCTTGGTTAGTTTGTGTTTTGAGAGATTGACAGTATGGTGCACTACATGCTTCTACAAGTGTGGTGCCTTGAGCATATCACATGTACCCGGCCTATTGGATTCCCTTGTGCTATAGCTACAAGATATCCATGAGCATTAGACTATCCTCTATGATGCTTGTGGTAGTATGGGGATTTACACTTGGAGGGTGAGATTTTATCGATTTCGGGGAGGATGTTATCTTGTGGGGACTTTATTTACTCACTTTGTAGTGGCCAGATCCAATAGGATGGCTACGAAGGATGCAAATGGATAGGTTTCTAGCTAGGAGGCATGACTATGTTGTACGACCTTTCTACTATGGTTAATTCATGCGATTGTTTGGATAGGTGCAGACACCATCGAGGGAATTCCCTTTCATTAGATGATTAGTGTGGAGTGCCTGGAGGCTAGGTGATACTATTGGGTTGACTATAGATTTTTTTCATGAGAGTGATTCCAATGATTTAGATTACGACCAGCCACCAGCATTCGACACTAATGATGTTAGTAACACAAATGAGCATGAGGAGTGGTGGTCATTTGCAAGACTAACTCTTATGTTCCCCATGGACTTCCCTATAGATGATGTGAGACTAGCACCAAATGAGGGATATGAGCCAAACGAGATAGCAAAGGAGGTATGGTATAGGCCAACAAATATTTTTATAGATGTTATTGATGAGGCGTACCAGTTTGAGGCCGATCCTGATTATGAGGACTAGGATGGAGGAGAGGATGAGGAGGATGAGGAGGATTATGAAGAGGAATATTATTATTAAGAGGAGCCACCCCTAAGTGACGGTGATGAGGTAGCTATTGAGGATCAACATGAGCATGGAGAGTCCTCACACACTTACAATACTAGATCACGTGCAGTAGCTACAACAGACATTAGCACTCAAAGTTAGAGAGAGACTAGAACATCCTCAATGCCCCCCAAAGAGGATGAGGTTGACATTCCTCATTCGACTGGAGACATAGGTGATGACATTTGATGTTACACATGTACTTTAGTATTTTATGCTTTGTTTATATGTATATATCATGATAATTTGTACTAATTGTGTACATTGTCTATCTTGCAGGAGCAATGAGAGACTAGCAAGAGTTCTATAATCAAGTTGTCATGGAGATAGTGCCTGCATCCATTGATGAGGAGGAGATGGATCCTGACTATGCTCCCCCTAATTGTGGATGAGGAGCTAGAGTCATTCAAACCTTTCACAAGGTTATTGGTAGCGTACAAGAGTGTGAGGAGATGACTCTGTCAAGCTGAGAGTGCAATATAGACATCACAGACCTCAACAGAGGTTGAGAGACTGCATGCAAAGCTAATACAGATAGGAGCGGAGAGGGATCAGATGGAAGAGAAGTGGCTTGTGGTCATTGGTTGAGTACATGGTATGTAGTTTGCACTCAGGTTCGGTAGTTCATAGTCACAGTCACACACAACCATCTCATGACATCTAGGGACCGGCTTATGAGTACCATAGCCTGAGGGGTCTAGCTCTCATAGACCTCTATGACTTTATATATGATATTGAGATGTATATAAAAATTTGATATATATATATAGACATGCGCATTTGATGTTATTATGATGTGTTTCTTTTTGTGTATTGTGAATGTAATGTGATTAATTAAATGGCTTATGGTAAAATTATTGAATTAATGACTACATCATTGAACATGATTAATGTGATTTAGTTTAAAACATATTACATTTTTATTGTAGATACAACATTGATGATTAGAAGAGAATATGTTAAATTAAACACACCTATATCTCATATAAGGATTTAACTTAACATAACACAAAGGTGAATAGTATGATTCCTAAACTAATTATAAAATGAATTAAAATAATTACCTTAGTGTCCAAGACAAACACAAAATTAGTTGTCAAGAATGAAGCAATGTGAAAGTTTTTAAGAATACTATAAAATAACTTTAAACAACACTTATTTATCAATCGCACTATTCAAATAGGTCAGAGATAATACTGATGCAAATGTGTGGCATTCATAGGTTCCTTAAGGGATGTTCCATCAAGTTGTTTCAAGAGATAAGCACCAGAACCATAATTGGTAGCAACTATGTAAGGTCCCACCCAATTAGGGCTGAATTTATCTTTATCTTCATTGTCAGCACTAGTATTGCATTGATTTTCAATAAGAACAAAATCTCCCTTACAAAATGATCGAGGGATTACCTATGTTGTGTCTTCATTGTAATTATTTGATGTGGGTGTGGAGATGTTCAAGAGTGTTAATAAATTGCTTGTCGAGCATCTCAAGTTGATGTAATTGTTGATCTTTATAAGTGTTATCATTAATAAGGTCTTGGAGAGAAACTTGCAATGTTGGAATTTCTAACTCCAAGGGCACGATCGCATCAGTTCCATAAACAAGGTTATAAGGTTTAGTTCCCGTGAATGATCTAACACTTGTTTGATAAGTCCAAAACACATAATATAATTGTGTATGCTAATGTTTATGATGTTTATTGACAGTTTTCTTGAGGATTTTTTCTATAATCTGGTTAGTATTTTCAGCTTGTCTATTGGATTGCAGATAATATGGTGTGGAAAAGCCATGTTGAACATGGAACATTTCAAGAAATTTTTTAACTTCATTATTCTTAAACGTAATTTCATTATTTGAAATGATTGTGGAAGGGAGTCCAAAGCAAGAAATTATTTGTTCCAATATAAAACAACAAATTGCTTCAACAATTGTAGAATTGAGAGGAATAGCTTCCACCCATTTTTCAAAATAGTTTATTGTAGTTATGATGAATGTATGCCCAATAGAAGAGCGAGGTGAAATTTTACCAATAATATCCAATCCCCATACTGAAAAGGGCCAAATGGGAACTTGGGCACAAAATTCAATAGTAGGAGCATGGATTAAATCGCTATGTTCTTGAAATTTTCAACATTTTTTAACATAAGTGAAGCAATCTTTCTCCATATGTTTCCAATAATAACCCATATACATAATTTTTTTCACTAACAATCATCCTCCAAAATGACCTCCACAAGCACTAGCATGAGCTTCTTCAAGTGCTATGGGGATTTCAGAATCCTTAAGGCATCATAATAAGAGACCATTGAAAGATCTCCTATAAAATGGATTTGCAAGGATGGCATATTTAGCTGCTAGTTTGTATAAATGTTTTTTAGTATTTGTTGTGGTAGACTTGGGAATGGTACCATCTTTTAAATAGTTGTATATTGTATCATACCATTCGCATGAGGCATCTTGAGTTATTTTCAACATGTCCCCTAGAGGAGTATCAATTAAAGGTTTCATGATGGGATGGATAACAAAGGTGAAATTTGTGGAAGGATCATGTGGGCATATAAGAGAAGTTGCACTTGCCATTGCATCCACATGTCAATTGTCTTTTCGTGGGATGTTATCAATGGTGAATGATTCAAACTTGTATAATTGTCTCATCATAAGATCCTTGTATTTTGATAATTTGCCATGTTTATTTTGATATGTACCATTGATTTGTTTGATGACTAATTGTGAATCGCCAAAGATCTTGTTATGTTTAGCGTTCATTTTTAAAGTAGCACGCAGACCTACGATCAATGCATCATACTCTACTATGTTATTTGTGCATAGGAAATTTAATTAATAGGACAAGGGAATAAGTTTGTTATTGGGTGGAATTAATACCTCTCCAGCACCATAACCTATTCTACAATTAGATCCATCGAAATATAATTCCCATGGTTGAATTTTAGTGGTCAAGACATTATCATTAGGAAAAGAGTCATGAGTAGGTAAAGCGAAAGGGGAAGGAGCATCAACTAAGTGGTAAGTTAAGGCTTATCCTTTGCTTGCTTTTTGTGAAACAAATTTAAGGTCAAATTTTGTTAACAACATTACCCACTTAGCTAAGCATCCAGAAAGATCTATTTTGTTGAAAATATGTTTGAGAGTATCAAATTTTGTGATGACTTGTATTTCATCATTTAGTAAATTATGTCGCAACTTACTAGTAGCGAATACAAGAGCCAAGAATTGTTTTTCAATTAGTGAGTATCAATTTTTGCAATCAATTAAGGTCTAACTTATGTAATAGACAAGGTGCTCTTTTCCATAATCATCATCTTCAGTCAACAATGCTACAAGAGCATGGGAAAATGCTACAACGTACAAGAAATAGTTTGTTTGGCATGGTGGGTTGTAAAATAGGTGGGTTTGCAAGGTAGTGTTTTAAACTCTCAAAAGACTATTTACAACTATCATCCCAATCAAAAGGTATACCCTTTTTAAGGAGATGTGTGAAAGGTAATGTGTGATTTGCTAAATATGTAATGAAATGTCAGATAGCTTGAATTCAACCTTGTAATGTGGGAAACTGAGAAATATTTCTAAGAGGGGCATGTTAATGATTGCATCAATTTTCTTTGTGTCCACCTCAATGCCTCTGTGAGATATGACAAACCCTAGAATTTTACCACTATCTATGCCAAAGAAACACTTATTTGGATTCAATCACATGTTGTATTTTCATATTTTTTTGAAGATTTTACAAAGGACATTTACATTGTCTTGTTATGTTAAAGATTTAGCTAGGATTTCATTGACATAATCTTCCAAAATTTTGTGAATGTAATCGTGAAATATTAATGTCATTGCACGTTGATAAGTTGTGTTGGCATTCATTATACCAAAGGGCATCACAACCCAACAAAATGTTCCCCAAACAATTGTAAAGGAAGTTTTCTATTGATCTTGAGGGTTAATAAGGATTTGATTATAACTAGAAAATACATCCATGAATGACAACAAATCATGGCCAACAGTTGAATCCATGATCATGTCAATATTAGGAAGAGGAAAATTGTCTTTTAAAGAAGCTTTATTCAAGTTGTGAAAATCCGTACATATTCTAATATTATTATCAGGTTTTGCAATTACGACAATGTTTGAGATCTAAGGAGAATAATCAATAGGTCTAGTAAATCCTGCATTAAGGAATTTTTCATGCTCTGCTTTAACACACAAGGCAATGTTAGGGTGCATTTTTCTTATCTTTTGACGAATGGGCTTAGCATTTTCAGCAAGGACAATATTATGTGTCACAATTTTTGGGTCATTCCCTGGCATATCAGAATATTTCCAAGCAGAAATTTCAAGAAAATCATGAAGTAAAGCGGTAGTGTCTTCTTGTTCTTCATCGTCAAGGCACTTCCTAATATTAAGAAATTTATCTTTATCATTAATGTCCATTGGGAAATCAACTGTATCTCTTAAAGGGAGTGCATTGGATCTAGGACCTTTAGATTCATAGAATTCTTTAGTGATATCACTTTCTTCTTGCTTGGTAATAGTCATGGCATGAGGAATGGATTTCGTGGAATTAAGCAAGGATGTGTTATCATAAATTCATAACATTCACTTCAAAATTTCATCACTATTGACATACTTGCATGAGGGCGGTAAGTTTATATCAAGCAATTTAGGATGTTTGATTGTGAGTTTTTGTTTTGGTTCACATGTTAAAGCGTTAATATTCAAAGATGGTCATTGGGTAGCTTTTGTCATTTTAGAGAAAGAATATCCTAAAAGTTGCTTGCAGCTTGAAAAATGAGTTACAGATCCTTTGAAAACAGTAATTCTAGCATCTAACATAGATCCTCTTGAAATTGAACAAAACAATGAGGAATTAATATCTAAATTATTTAGTGATGATTGGGGATCCTTAGAATTCACACCCTCGTTTATGGGAAAATACATAATCACACAAAAGAAAGATGAGAAACAAGAACAACCAACCATCATATCCACTCAAAATTCTAAACAATCATCTAAAACATCTATCTCCAATAATTTGGATGAAAATGAAACATACACAATAAATTTTGATGAGATAGATTATCAATCCCCACCTAATCTGAAAGAAATGGAAAGACTTTATGGAAAAGGCTATGAACTTGTAAAACAATTAGGCTATACTAGAAAAGGGTGTGGAAAACATGAGCAAGGTATTTTTGTTCCTATTGGTTCCATGGTCTACCTAAAAGAAGATTATATGAGAGATCATTAGGCATGACATGGATAAGAGTTTGCAAAGTAGCCACCCCAACCATAATAGGTAAAGTAATTATCCCAAGTGGTTTTGGTGTTGTATTATCAAATCCTCAAACAAAGACAGAATTAGGTATTATTTGTGACTTCTTAGCATGTAATCGATCAAGAAGATTCACACTACACACATTAAGAGCATAACCATTATCAATGAGGGCTTGTTTGATACATATGTGATTGAATTGAGAAATTATCATAAAGGCATCATATTTTTTTTTGTAGCTCTAAAGGAGGGAGCTCATGTTGATGGAAAGTAATGTCAAGATTTATTTTTCGGATTAGAGCAGCCACATCATTCAAAGTGGTACCAGGAGGAACTGTGATTTTTTTTAAGGTTGTTTGAAGAATGTTGTGATAATTAGGGGAGTTTTGAAGTAAATCCCAAAGGGAAATCTTGGTGGGATTATTTAATTGTTCAACAAGATCCTACTCCTTTGTGTGTGGGTTATAGCAAGGAGCACTAGGTGGATTGGGTAAAGGTAAAGAGGTTGGTGTTGGTTGTGACGATTGTGGGTTGTTTGGAGTATTACATGTATGAGCAATAGTAACATTAATTGATTGCTACAACATATTGAGTTTAGGAGGGTAAAGGGTGTACTAGGGTTGGTTAGAGGGATGAAGTTTATGCGATGGTGGGTAAAGAATAAGTTGATGTTGAATAACACTAACATCCTTGGTTTTAACTTTCTCACAACAAACAAAATGGGGTGATTTGGGTAAGATGAAGTCCTTAAGAGACTCATCTATCATATCCAAATCATCAACACTAAAAGGTTTGAGGGGTGAGTTATTGTCTATTGGTTTAAGGTGTTGAGGAGAAGCATTAGATGATTTTATGTTCATTATCATGATTTTATCACAATAAACCTTAGTGGATGAGGTATGCGAGATGAACACTTGGAGGGATTCATCTAACAAATCAAAGTCAATATGACTAAAAGGTTTGAGGGAGATTTTATCATTAAGGGGTTTAGGTTTCTCATTGCAAGCACTAGAGGATGAAGTGAGTGAGAGGAAGTCCTGAAGAATTTCATCTAACTTGTCGACATCATCACTACTAAGATGCTTGGATGAGATGTTGTTTCTAACTTTAATCATTTATTTGAAGGGATGGTTTGATGTTTCACTTTTTATATTTTTATGCATCTACGAATTTGATCTAAAATAACTATGAACAAATACTGAAAAGGAAATTTGCAAAAACCTAAGACTATTCATAAATGCAATGAAAAAAAGTTATATTTATGCTAAAAAACAAAATTAACTGAACTACAATAGAAAATAAATTACAAAAAATAGAAAATTGAATGGGAATAAACTAAAATCTAGAAATTTTGATCAGAAACTAGACTAGTACTAAATTGCCCAAGGTGGGTAATGACTCCCAGGGGATGAATTATTTAAGTTTTTTTTTTTTTTTTTACTTTTTTGATTTTTTTAAGTTTGTACAATGTAGAAACAGAACTCAAGGTTATAATTTTGGAATAATCTAATGAAATTTTATGTACTAGCAAATTCTAAATGATGCATTCACTAATGCAATGTTTAAGAAGTCCTAGAATGCAAAAACAAAACAATGTCATAATTGGATGTTGATGCAAATGTAATCTAAGATGCAAGATGAAAATAATCTAAAAAATGTGAAGTGTTCAAAATGTAGGTTCACCACAATGAACCATAGATTTTTGGCACCCTAGGACTTTCTAGCACTTCTAGGGTTTTTCACCTAAAAGGAGAGAGTAGGGGCAAAAATGTTGAAGGGTTCATTCAAATTATATTATCTATGATATTTTTTAAGCTAAATGCAATGAAATAAGTTTAATTAAGTGATCTATATTAATAATTATGAATGAAAAACTTAAGATTTGCGCTATGTTGGAAAACACAACGTTGTTTGCAAAAAATCTTAGAATAATGGACACGAATGCAAAATAAACCAAAAAAAAAGTTGTTATTCTAAATATGTGCACCTAGGAAACTAAACAAGACTAGAGAACAATCTATAAATTTGATGAAATTTAAATTTGAGCTGACTGGGATTCATTCGCCAACCTGGGCGAATCAATCCTAGTTTTGGGTTTTCTTGCACAGAAGTTGTTTTATGTCAACTAGGTACCAGGTTATGCATATGACTCAAAAATACATCTCATGAGGGACTCATTCGCCATGCAAGGCCAATTAGTCCACTTTCAAATTTCTACAACTTCAAATCTCTATTCTGCACCTTAACACTTGCACAATAATTTCTCATGGAAACCTAACTCGAGATCTTAGAAAAATCCTACAAAATAGCTTTTTTTTTTTTTATAATGGGGGGTTTACCTTTTTCAAACCCCTAGTTAGGTAATTAAACCATGAATGAATAAATATCTGCATAAAATCCTAGCCTTAGTTGTGTTAAAGACTTGGTAAGTTTGAAATATGACAAAACCCCTATTCTATTGTTCTAGAATAAGGAATGAAAATATGATTTACTTAACACAAGATCTCAAGCATACAAAGCTTACAACAAAATAAAAATTACATGCAAATGGAAAGTAAACAAAATCTAGACCTTAATCTGAAGATAGAGTGAAAATGGAAGATGGAATCACTTTCAAACCAAGTCTTTAGGTGTGATTTGATGGCTACTTGCATCTCCTCAACCTAGATTTCTCCATGATTCACCATAGTCATCCATCATCAAACCTTTGCAATGTTGAATCTTGAAAAAAAGAGTGAGCTTCAAGACCTGCAAAAACCCTAGTTTGCTGCCCTAAAACTTTAACTTTTACTAATGAGATTTGTTGTAGAATACTTGACTTTATAAATTGCTCTTGTGAAATGACTAAAAGATGTGTAAAATGACTTAAAATAAGTATTTATAAGAAACAACACCTTATTTTCCCATTATTTAGGCCTAGGAGGCCAACATTCACTAGAAATTCAAGTTGAATTAATTAAATTCCCACTCAAAAAATGAATTTTCCCTCAAAAGAGACTCATTCGCCACCCTTGGTGAATGGGTCCCACTAGAGGGGACTCATTCACCCAAGGAGGAGAATGAGTCCCACTACTAATTTTTGAAGGTTTTTTTTCAAGGTATGAAAGAATTAAGTGTTGTTTGTTGGGGTTTAACTAATTCCTCAGGTAAAACAGGCCTCTATATAAAATATAATGGGTCTTAGGGGCCTATAAATGTTGTTTTTAAGGATAAATGATGTAAAGGGACTCAATAGTGGGTGAAATTACATGTGAAATTGTCTCTTTTCTTAAGAGGGTCTAATTTTGTATGGTGCATGTCTTAAGTTCAAAGTTTGTTATTATGTGTTTAAATTTGATAACAATATAGTAAATAAAATACATATTGATACCAATTTCATGGCTATTGTATCTCCTTGTACTCGTTTTATGAGTTATGAATTAAAGTAATCCAAGATTCCTTTTATTTGTCTCTATTGTCTCTCAATGGATGTTTAATTTAACTCCCACTTATTAGTTCAATGAATTAAGGATTAGGTGCTACAATATCTACAAGCAATGATGATCATGAATGTAATAGGGGAATGTTGTAAAGTAATGTTTTTTGAGATTATAGGTTGCTATTTATAAAATATTTTCTGGTTCCATAGGTTTATATTGAGTCTGTGCTTGGAATAAGACATTGGTTCGTGTGAAGTGTTCATAACTTAGTTCTTGAGTTGATTCATCAGCTAATCACTTTATTTTATAAACTTTGAAATGAATAACACTGTACTTGTTTTGTGTTGAGTTTTACCTTCTAATGCTCTAAGTACGAGATATCAATAAATAATTTTCCAACTAATTTAATATGTTGCGTTGTTGAGTAAATTTATGAGAATTATCTATCATTGACCATGTATCAGAGTAGTAGTCATATAAATTCATGAGTATAAATTGTGGGATCACCTGCCTGGGTTTAATAGAGCCCAAAGTGTAGGAGTAGAAGTCTCACAAATTTTACTCACTTGTTGGCCAATCCCTTTGGTGTACTAAGTATTGGAAATGGTAAAGTCCATAGGTATTTTTTGAAATCAATTTGGTTCATAAAAAAACTAACAGAACCTTAATCATAGATACCTAAAGGTACAAGGACTAGAGTTCCAATCAATTAAGGTATTCTAGTATATATGTAATGAGATGGCTATATAGTATATTATGTAAAAATTTAGTCACCGGGAATTGTAAGTACATGTGTATGCAATGTCTATGTAGTCCATGTTCCTCTAATGGAATATCCTAGCAGCTATCCATGATACTAAAATGGAATATATCCTAGCAACTATGACCTGCATATCTATGATATTTGTTTTTTCATATAATGGAAACATTTCATATATCCATTGTTCATGCATTTGTTTAGTATACCATGATGGCTGATTTGATTCTTAATACAAGACTAGAAGAGGCTAAGCTAACACTTTTCACAATGTTTTTTTGTGAATCTTGTATAATGCTTGAAGACAAATGAGTTGAACTAGCTTCGATAATTTTGTAATAGACATCATAAACTGATAAGTTATGTTCCAAATTTCATGTGGCGGGATATGGGGAACAACATCAAAATTTACTAGCCATGACTATTGCAATTAAATAGAAGGAAATTGTTGATTGCATTCTTCTGAAGGTTCATAATTTTATTACTTTGTTCCACTATCTAGACAATGATTTTGTTTAAATATTTTCCCAACAAAGTGGTAGAACTATTTCAAAGACAGTTTTATTGTAGGATTCCTCTACCTTCCATTAGATAAAAAAAGGTCTATTAAGCTTCTAAAAGTGCAAAAAATGTATTAATTGGATTTCATAGACCACCATTCTATTTTCAAACTATCACACCTCCTCTCACACCTACATCAACAAGAGTTGTAGCAAAGTTGTGCATGCTTTTGGATAGAGCCATTTTTTGCAGAATCTCCTAGAGGATAAAATGGAACAAATCAGGTAAACCATGATCAAACATGATGAAATGTTTAAAGAATAGGTCTAAATATATTACATGTTGATGTAATCCTAGAATACAGTTATAAATATCATTTTTTTATTATTAGATGAAAACTTGCTTTTTATATAACTATTATTTATTTGTTTTATCAACATTGTTGCTAAAACTTAGCAAACATAACAAATTAAAACATAACAATTCTAGAACTTTTTGTCAACAACTCTTGTTTTAAGATGATTTTTTCCTAGATTTATAATTAAGACAATGAATTGATTGGTATAGATGTAATCAGTGATTCTTAATATCTTTAGAATAAGATTCAAGATAGTAAAGTCATTATAAATTGTGAAAGAGATTTAAATTTTTAATAAGTCGTAGATTTTTTAAATATTAATAATAATTTTAATTTTAAATATATGATGCATTTAGGTTAGTTCACTTTTATTATTTAAAAATAAAATTCACTTTATAATATTTATTTATTATTATGGATATTATAGGAAATTTGTGTAACCATCAACAATTTCTTGGAAAAAAAGAAGAGATTTCAAAGAGTCTACCTAAACATCATCTAACAAATCCAAATCATCACCACTAAAAGGTTTGAGGGGTGAGTTATCATCTATTGGTTTAAGTTGTTCAGGAGAAGCATTAGATGTGTTTATGTTCGTTATCATGAGTTTATCACAACAAACCTTAGTGGATGACGTATGCGAGATGAGGTCTTGGAGGGCTTCATCTAACAAATCAAAGTCATCATGACTAAAAGGTTTGAGGGAGATTTTATCATTAACGGGTTTAGGTTTCTCATTGCAAGCATTACAGGATGAAGTGAGTGAGAGGAAGTCCTAAAGAATTTCATCTAACTTGTCGGCATCATCACTACTAAGAGGCTTGGATGAGATGTTGTTTCTAACTTTAATCATTTGTTTGAAGGGATGGTTTGATGTTTCACTTTTTATATTTTTATGTGTCTATGAATTTGATCTAAAAGAACTATGAACAAATACTAAAAGGGAAAGTTGCAAAAACCTAAGACTATCCATAAATTCCATGACAAAAAGTAATATTTATGCTAAGAAAACAAAATTAACTGAAATATAACATAAAGGAAATTACAAAAAATAGAAAGGTGAATGGGAATAAACTAAAATCTAGAAATTCTGATCAGAAACTACAGTGGTACTAATTTGTCCAAGGTGGGGAATGAGTCCCAGGGGATGAATTTTTTATGTTTTTTCTAATTTTTTGACTTCTGAATGTTTTTAAGTTTGTACAATGTAGAAACATTACTCTAGGTCAGAATGTTGGAGTAATCTAATGAAATGTGATGTACTAGAAAATTCTAAATGATGCGTTAACTAATGCAATGTTTAAGAAGTCCTAGAATGGAAAAACAAAACAATGCCCTAATTGGATGTTGATGCAAATGTAATCTAAGATGCAAGATGCAAGTAATCTCAAAAATGTGAAGTGTTCAAAATGCAGGTTCACCAAGATGAACTATAGATTTTTGGCAT
>VDFB02088886.1:0-17747 GCA_007258455.2 Sequoia sempervirens
GATACCATGTGTAACATGCTAATTATTCTACCCAAAATTTTACTATGTTTTTAACCTCAAGTAAATAAACTATAATGCCAACTCTTAGCAATATTTTTTTTCCTTTTATAAATAAGAATATAATGCAAATTTGAAATATACATCATTCCAAACTTTCCCATTGCATTACAACAAAGTATTACAACTTTCCAAAGTATTGATTTCATACTACACAATTTCATGATTACATTTCACCTTTACATTTTTTCGATAGAAATGAATACATAAATACTTACACATCTCCAATGAGCTTACTAGCACTAGGTATATAAATGGTCCAGTTTCCCTCAATCAAATATTGGTCACCTACTGATGAGGAGAAGCATCACTCAAGCGTTTTTCCGTCAACCACAGACTCACTATGGTCCCTCACACATCTACCTAATTGGTAAGATGGCCCTCCCTTCAACGAAGAGATTGGTTTGGTAACCCCATAATAAAAATGACCTTCCTTGAGCTTGGTGTTATGTCCTACATATCTAGATCTGTCACACAATGGCTACAAGGTCTATCATATGACATTACCTGCCTAGTATGTAAACCCTGATCACAGTGAATTGATAGTGTAAACAGTGGCAACTTACACTACTTTGCCAAAGTATTCATCATCCCTAATTTAGGATGAATGCAACACACTCACCCACCTTCCTATCTTGATTTGTATTTGACCATTCATATCCTATGCATAGGCAATCCCATTTCACCATGGATTATTCTAACCCCAGGAATAGCCTATTAATAGCTCATGTCAAGAAGTAAGTGATGTCATAACATCTTATTTAATTAGGTTACACCCTTTCCCATGGATTAACCATACAATATTCAGAATGACACAACATTAAGTAACTCTATTTTGAAAGTACAATCTCAACAATAAAAGTATCATTCAAGAGTGTAATCTCAACAATAAATAACTCCCATCAAAAGGTATAACTTCATCAATAAATGGCCCCAATCAACAATATAATCTTCAACAATAAATGACTTGAAACAAGATATAATCAACATTCAAACATGATCAATTAGATCATATAGGCTAATTCCAACCTATGTGCTTCAATCACTAAACAAGTAACAACCTAACCAAATAGGTTATTCCCAACCCAGGGTTTCAATCAACGTAAAGTAACATTCAAGTGATCATGAACCAATCATAATACTTCACTAAATACCTCAAATATTCACATGTTTACTACATTTTTATACCATCTGGAGGACTTAATCAACTTGCGAGGAGTTGGTGCATCTACACCCATAGTGCTCTTACCATACAGTTTTTTATTACCAAAATGTGAGTCCTCTTTTAGAGTTTTGTGACTAGGAAAATACTCTTAATAAAAATAAGATAATAACACATCCATAAAATACAACTCTTAACCCTATCGTTGAATATTAATATAACCTCTAAGTTTATACCCTAACCCTAGGGATAAGACCCACTTCCTATCTCAAGGAGATATGAGTAATTGATCAAGTAAAGATTATCAATCAAGATTTGCATAACATTGTAACCTAACAATGATGACATTTCTATCATGCCACCTTTCCCATTGTATTACTTTCCTCATCATCCACAAAGGTTTACTTAGCATTACAAGCTAACAACTTAAACACTCATAACCCAATATAATAAGTATATGCAAATATCCCTATAACAGGGTTCACTAACAACTAGACTTATCAGGAATCTTTCATGCTTATCGAAAGAAGATAATAACCTATTCATAGTAAGAAATTAAACAAGTTTTTCAAACAAGGCAAAAAAAGACACAATCTTTTCAAATTCATACAAAACATAAAAGAGTAGAAATCCACATGCCTGTTTATGCAAAGCTCCAAATCAATCAAACTAGATTCCTAGCTCAACCTTCCCAAAATTAGCAAGAAATTCCCAACTATCTCTCTTCCACTCACCAAAAACTTACTGTCAAAAACCTCTCACAAACTCTCAAAAACTTCTCACAGACTCTCACAAACTTCTCACAAACTCTTAAATTCAAAAAATTAGAATAACAACTCAAAAATAAGCATCAAGAGTGCATAGTGCATCCCATTTGAGGGAGAAATCACCTCTATTTACACACAAATGTGAGCAGTTGTTGGCTATAAACAAGTTATCAAAGATGACACTTCTCAATCCAAAAGATTTGACTCAACAAGAAGAACAAAAGGTGGCAGATAAATTTATTGCACAATAAACTCATGCACAACCAAATTTCACCATAAAGAATGAGTCATTGATTCTAATTGACAACAAGAAAAACATTCATAAATGCAAGGTTAATGTTTCCACAGGTCGACTCATTTTGGCCAGCTTCTCTTTTGACTATTTCCCATATTCCAATACTAGAATTCATATTATAGATTAGACTTCTATTTGGTTCACACTATTCATAGTTTGGTGCCACCAAAACATCATGCACCCTATTCATTTGGATTTCAATATGATAAAGACCAGGTCAAAGTTTCATGTACGTTGAGTATTCACTTTGCCTTATGTTTTGACTTAGTCTTGGCTGATTTCTCACACAATGTTTTGCTTTACTCTCACATGCTTCTTTATAGCACTGCCAACGTTTATTTACTTAGCATTTAAATTCTATATGTAATGCTTATTGTTAATGTGTTGCCCCTATATATATAGCAATCCTTATTATTTATTTTTGTGCTTATACATTATTGTATATAGTGTGCTTTATATCATTCATGTGCTTTAAGTAATAATCGAGCATTATTTAAAACTTTATAATATATATAACATAATATGTTTATATATATATATATATATATGTATGTATATATATATATATATGTATATATGTATATATATATATATATATATATATATATAAACACAGAAGTTCATAAAAATGCATCATTTGATATTAGTATACTCATATTTACATATTTCATAAAATAATAATGCATGTGTATATATACATATACACATATGTATATATATTAATATACTCGTATGGACATTTCCATTTACATCGATACATACGGGCATATTTATATATATATATATCATTTCCTCCATAATTAAACAAATATATTTGCAATCACACCAACCAACTTATATACATGAAGTGTATATATATAACTCATTGATTAAATATAAACACATAATGGAGAACTCACATAAGACAAGAGACTCAAACACATAACTCAAATCAAAACATTCACAGACAAGATCATAACATCTTCTAAATCATACTCAAACAAGGCTAAGGATAACTTACCATTTTAATGACTTGATTTCACTAACTAGAGGTGAGTGTGTGAAAGCTCAATTTAGGTCTTATTAAAAGTGATAGGGAGGTTGGATGAAACAATCACAGTTTCATGCTCTAAGCCTTGTTGGAAGACTTCTAAGGTGTCTCTCTCCACCACTTCAACCTATAGGACCTTTCTTTACTTAGGATCCCTTGTTTTTTCCTTTCCAACCCCAACTACCAATAAAGAACCTCCTACCAAGTCAAGACTTGGTGAAATCTTGAAACCCTTGCTTTAGCCCTTAATCCACCCTAAAGGCTACAAATCCTCCAAATCTTGAATTTAGCTTTACAGGGGTGTGGAGATGCTTCTAACATCGTCAAACCATCCTATTAAGTGTAGTAGGGGTCCACCTAGCTCCATCTTCATATCGCTTTCACCAAACCCTCTTTTAGACCTAAAAGGCTACTAGCCCTAGGAGCCCCAATTAGGCCTACTTCTCTGAGAAAACAGGTTAGTTCTCTAAATCTTTCCAAAGAACACCCAATATTTTCTTGGGATTCCTGGTTCAAATGAACACCTCTCAAATATTTTTGGGGTCTTGGGTCTCAATTGTCTGTACAATGCCCTAACTTGAAAATGAGCCAAAACTAGGTCTTTTAAGCCCTTTCCTGGCTGTCTAAAATGTTAAGTATCTCCTCACACTAGATGGACTGATGGAGCTTCCTCCTCCATGCTAAGCCTTGGCTAGGCACTTATCTGCCTTCTCCAAAAGATAAATTGTCAAAACTTTGACACCCTTGCAAGTTATGTGCTTTGCACTATAGTCTTTCCTAGCCGAACTCTTCCTGGCTCCCCTAGGGTAAGACTTCCACAGCAACTCCTGTGATTCCAAAAAACCCTAAACCCTACTATATGTACATCCATGGAGTCTAGTCACTATTCCCAAAGGGTTGTACAATTTGTACCATGGGAAAGTGAACTAATACCCCATTCTTCTCAAACTGTCTGGTTCAAACCAGCAACAGTAAGGAAACAAAACTATTTACAAACAATACTGAAATTGAATAAGAAAACTATCTAAATGCCACACAAAGCTTGAAAAATAACTACTCTACATCCTATACAAACTATAGTGCCATGTTCAATTCATTAGAGTAGCACTTCAAAGCAAAAATAGAAAATTCACACCAAACACAACTACTTTCTTGAATTCACAAAACTTCAAACATAACAAAATCTTCTAACCCTACTCCAATGTCGAGGAATTCCATAAATAGGGTCCTTAAAGTAGCTCTCCTCTTCCTTGGGATCTTCTAGGCTGCTTATAGCTTCAATTGAGCAATAATTGCAAATATTTTGCAAGAATTCCTAAAATTCCAAAACCTTATTTTGAGCTAGAACCTAATGATACTTATTCAATGGTCAACATGACCTTCATCTAATCAAAACCCAACCAAAAATGCCTTTAAGGCTTACATCCAAATGAACCAAATTTGATTGCTTGCTTAGTTGTCCTAGACAAGACTGTCCTAGACAGACCTTCTAAACAACCTATGGTGATCTATGGGTGCTCCTGCACCATTCTCCCCCTCAGCCCAAACACTAAGGATTGTGGGGAGAGATCAGAGATAAATCAATACCCTGCTTCTTGAACTGAGCTTCATCCACCCATGTAGCCTCAGATTCTGGTTTGTCCTTCCATTTGATGAGATGCTCCATGTATTCCTTATGTCGGTAGACTTCTTCACCCTTGATTCTAAGATCCTCTCTGCTTGCAGCTTGTCTTTAGGAGGTAAGGCTATGTTACTCACATCCTTCAAGACATCCCCACTTTTCTAATCCAAATCAGTGACTGGTCCTTTATACCTATCAAATCAGCCACATTAAACACTGGAGAAATGCCTAAGTCTGTAGGTAGCTCCACCTTGTAGGCATTCTTCCCATATTTTGCTAACACCTGACATGGTCCCACTCTCTTCATCTGCAACTTGGTTGATGTTCCTTTCTGCAACCTAGATTTGTTGAGATGGACCATGACATAGTCACCTACTGCAAATTGGAGATCCTTCCTAGACATATCCACCTTAGCTTTCAGCTTGTGAGTAGCCTTTGTGATTGTCTTTTTCACCTACTCCTGAATCTCCTTCATGGTCTGAGAGAAATCCTCAGCATGGCCACTCCTATGCTCCATAGTTCCTAAATCTCTAAGTTCACACACACCTCTTGGGTGCATTCCATACACTATTTCAAAAGGACTTATGCCTGTGGTCCGATTCACACTGTCATTGTAAGCATATTCAGCTTGTGATATGACCATGTCCCATGTCTATCCATACTCCTTGGTGAGGCACCTTAGAAGGTTACCTAACACTCTATTTATTACCTCAATTTGTCCATCTGTCTGAGGATGGTAGGCTGATCCAAAAGACAAGTTAGTTCCTAATCTGCTCCATAGAGTCTTCCAAAAATGACTCATGAACTTCACATCCCTGTCTGAGACAATGCTCAATGGCAATCCATGGATCCTCACAATCTCTTTGAAGAAGAGATGAGCAATATAGCTAGCATCATGGGTGGTCTTGCAAGGAATAAAATGACTCATTTTGCTAAACCTATCTACCACCACATAGACACTATCAAATCATGTCTTAGTTTTAGGGAGTCCTACCACAAAGTCCATGCTAATACATTCCCATGGTCTATTGGGAATGGGTAGAGGTTGATACAAACCTGCATTGCTAGCTCCCCCCTTGGCTTTCATACAAACTACACACTGCTCCACATACCTTCTGACATCCCTTGGCAACTTGGGCCAATAATAGAACCTCTCAGACTAATTTTATTGTCTTGTTGATACCAAAATGACCACTAAGACTACCATTGTGCTTCTCCGGATAAGATTCTCTCTCATTGAACCTTTTGGAACACATAACTGATTTCCCTTGAACAAAAGTTCACTCTGAATGTATACTCTAAGAATTGACTATGAAAGTGATTCTCAAAATTAGAACATACCTTATATGCCTCTAAGAAGTCTTCATCTTCTCCATAGAGATCCTTGAAACTTTCTATCCCAATGCTCTTTATTTGTATCTCTTATGTGACAGCACCTACTTAATGCATCTACCACCTTGTTCAACTTTCCCTTCTTGTGCTTGATGGTAAATGTGAAGCTTGGAGGTATTCCATCCATTTCAAATGTCTATTGCTCAACTTCTCTTGTGTGTTGATGTAGCTAAGTGCCGGTGCTCGAGCACTACAAACTCTTTAGGTAGGAGATATAATGCCTCCACTTTCTAAGTGACTGCACTAGAGCATATAGTTCTAAGTCATAAGTAGAATACTTCTTTTAGCTTCATTGAGCTTTTCACTAAAGAAAGCTATAGGCCTGCCTTCTTGGCTTAGTACTCCTCCTACTGCAATTCCACTGGCATCACATTCCATGTGAATAACTTATCAAAACTAGGTAACAAAAGGATGGGTTGAGTTGCCACTTCTTGTTTCAGTTTCTCAAAACCCTTCTCAGCTTCAAGAGTCCATTTGAACTTAGTTTTTAGGCCACCTTTGATTGTATCAAGTACTGGTGCACATATGCCACTAAAGTTCCTTATAAACTTCCTATAAAATTGAGCTAACCCATGAAAACTCCTTACCTCTGTCCCTGTGGTTGGTGTAGGCCAATTTAGGATAGCTTCCACTTTGCTTGGGTCCATCTTCAATGATCCTTGGGATACTACAAACCCTAAATACACAAGCTCTTGTTTGAAGAACTCACACTTTTCTAGGTTGATGGCTAACCTCTCCTCCTGCAATCTTTTAAGAACCAACTCCACATGCTTTAGATGTTCTTTCTGCTATCTTGCTAAAGATGAGTATATCATCTAGATATACCACCACAAATATACCTGTGAAATCCTTAAGCACTTCATTCATGAGCCTCATGAATGTGCTAGGGAGCATTGAGAGGCCAAATGGTATAACTCTCCACTCATCTTGCATAATTTAATTTTTGATAGACTTCACTTGCATAATTTAATTTTTCTAATTTGAATTACTTATCTTCCTCCTACATATCTACGACCTGTCCTACACTTCCAGGGAAGTTTTATTTGCAATTTGAATGTGGTTTCACCTTTTATAAGGCGCAAATCTCTAATCTTGTCCTCCCACCAAATGCAACTTTTTTCCAAGCTTTTCATATTTATTTTTCCACTCATCATTTATCCATTGCTAAAAGGTGCGGCTTGGAAGTGTTTTCATCCATTGTTGCAAATTAAATGGAACTCGTTTTAATTCTTATATGTGAGTTCCGTCAGTCACTGTGTCTTGTATGACTCCAATGTACCCCTCTAGCCTGTGCACCCCTTCCAAATCAGTTCTACAAACAAACGATAACAACACCCTTCCTCTTCCTCTCTTGGCACAATTTCTCCTGCTTGATGTGCAACCCCTCCTCTCTTCTAAATTTTGCACCTACTATCTCCTCCTATGAGGCATGATCTCTTTCCCCACCTTTTACTCAAGTCGAACCCCCCTATAGGTGTTATTTTTTAATTTGTAGTTTTGGTTATTTTTTCTTTTTACCAAGATGGCGCTAACTCTTCCCATATCATATGGGTGATTCCTCTTCTTCTTTCCTGAAGCCCACCTCCCTCAACATTCCTATTTGATGCCTCCTCTTCCCATTATTTCTTTTTTTTTAGACTTTGGTTTATTATTATCATCTTGTAATATTCCACTATAGCAAAATGAAAGGCATTAAACCTTTCCAATCGGCCCTGTTACACCCCATTGTGCTACTACTTATTTACTTTTACCTAGTTGGGTGCAAATGCTTGAAATGAGTGTATTTACACTTTATGTGTTCTAGAAATATGAAGAATAAATGTGATTCAATTTGATGTTATAAAATGATTCTGACTATGAAAATATATGATGCAAGTGAATGTAAAGTTTTTAGCTAACTACTATTGCAAAGTGTAAAGTTGGATGCAAGAAAAGTATCAAGCCTCCTAACGAGAGGGGAAGCATCACTCAAGAGAACTTGGTGTGGTAACCTTTGATAAAAGACCTAAGCTGAGCTTTCACACACACACTTCTAGTTTGGTCAAAGTTAGGATAATAGTTGGGAAATAGTAAGTTATCTTTAGTCTTGCTTGCATTTATATTTGTGAATGTTTTTGCTTAGTATTCTAAGTATTGAGTCTCTTTGAGTTATGTGAGTTATTCTTTGTGTGTTTATATTTGATTGACATAATACATATGCATAATATGTATATATATGTGTATATGCATGTGTCAACAAAAAAAACATACACATGAGTAAATATGTGCATAAGAACACGTAGATAGACATATCTACACATGCTCATGTACTAATTACCCATATGCATGGGAATGCCATTCAAACAAAGAGACATATGCATACATACATATATATATATACATACCATGTATATATGTTAGTCGATATGATTATAAATTTATGTGTTTAAATATAAGGTGTTCAATATATATGTATATATGTATATATATAGTATATAATAATATATATATATTAACCTACGAGTATGTTTTGACGAAAAGGATACGTCCATACTAGTATGTTAATATATACATACTTATATACACATGTTTACATTGATATGTGAATATGTATTCAATTATCGAATAATGTGTTATATAAACCCATGAAATGAGATATATATATATACGCATATATATACATATAAATGTATATACATATATAGTATATATATAGTCATTATGTATATTTTATAATGATAACATTGGATTACTTAATCAATGCATAACATTAAAAGTATAGTATATGCTAAGTAATGTGCACAACAAAGTAACAAAGGGTCGAGTGTTGTAAAAGCAGTGTGTACATATTACCAAGTGTTGCTTTAAATATTTAAAGTGCTTAATGTGAAATATTCACAGTGCTAAGTATAAGCGCTTAGTTATCAATGCTTATTAGCTTGTAAAATTGGCTGTCAAGACTTTGTCAAAACAAAACAATAGTAACTGATCATGCACATAAAGAGTGTCAACCAATTCAAACAGTGAACATCAACCCATATAATAATATGGCGCGAATGATAAAATGTGGCACCAAATGATAAAAGCATGAATCAAATAGAAGTCTATTTCTCAATATGAATTTCCAGAATGTGAAGCATTTTGTAAAATGTAGAAATAGTCAAGCACTTAGTTGTGTGAAGTAAGTCCACCTATAGGAGGTAATTGCCTTGTATTTTTTATCATCATTCTTGATGTCTATTTTAGCATCAACTCATTCTCTTTGGCTGCATATGTGTTTGTTGTGCAATGAGTTTAGTTACCACCTTTTCTTTTGATTGCTGAGTCAAACCTCTTTAGCTGAGAAGTGTCAGTCTTAATGCCTTGTTTCTAGCCTTTAGTTGTTGATTCCGGTATATAAATAGAGGTGCTCTCAACCTCAAAAGGGACACAAATTTTCTACATTCATGCTATGTTTTTTTGAGTAACTGTAATATGCATTTCTAAGTTGAGGAGATTGAGAGTTGTGAGAGGTACTTGAGAGTTGTGAGAAGGTTTATTTGGGGAATTGCATATTGAATTGAGGGAAGGTTGAGATAAGAATCTAGTTTGATAAATTGGAGCATTGCATAAACAAGCATGTCGATTTCTACTCTCTTATTCTTTTTCTTTTATGTTTGAAATGATTGTGTGTCATTGATTGTTTGAATTAGAGGATTATATCATCTATTTATAGGAAAAGATTATTTTAATCTTAAGAGAAATGAAAAGATTGCTTGTTGCAGCTTGTGTTAAGATCTATGGTGTATGAAGTGTTTGTACATATTCCATATTAAGGAATAGGTGGATATAGAGGGAATAAATACTATATTGGGGATATAGCTTTCATAGCTAATTGTTTAAACTAGTTAAGTCTTATAGTACTATGATTTACTTAGTAGATGAGATAGTTAAACATAGAGGTAATAGGTTATTTCTAGGGTTAGGATAATCTAATAAATGGGATAGCCCATGCATAGATTATGAATAGTCAATACAAATTGAGCTAGGAAGGTGTGTGAAGTAATTGACATCCACTCGAGATACTGGGGGATAAATACCTTGGACAAAGTAGTGTAGGTTGCCACTATTTGCACTATCAGTTCATTGTGATCCATATTTACATACTAGGTTGAGGAATGTCATATATGTAGGTTGTAGCCACTGTGTGGCAGATCTAGATATGTAGGACACAACACTGAGCTCAGAAAAGGTCAACATTTATTATGAGGTTACCAAACCAATCTCTTTGTGAAAGGGTAGGGCCATCTATCAGTTTGATAGTTTTGTTAGGGACCGTAGTTAGTCTAAGGTTGGAAAAAAGTGCTTGAGTGATGCTTCTCCTCATCAGTAGGTGACCAAGATTTGAATGGAGGATTTCCAGGACTATTCATACTTATTTTTCTAGTAAGCTCTGTGGAGCCTTGTTTATGTATTTTTCATCCATTATGATGGAAAGATTGTAAAAGTGAAATGATATCTTGTTATCATGTACTATGTAATCATTACATTGGAAAGTTGTAATACTTTGATTTAATGCAATGGAAAAGTTTGGAAAAGATATTATTTCAAATGTGCATGCTATCTTTATAGTTTTGAAAGAAAAAAATTATTGCTCATAATGGTTAGATGCTTAAACCATTTGCTTGAGATTAAAACGTGGGAAAGTTACTGTGTAGAACAATGGGCATGTTACATGCCCTTCATGGAAATGAGGCGACACCATTGATGATGTAGATCATTCTTTGAAACCGATGGAAAATTTAAATTGAATCCATTAACACAAGGAATGCATTTCTTTAAATATTGAATTGGTTTGGTATGATATATAAAACATCAACCCAACCATGAACATGTGGAACAATTCGATGTACCAAAATTGTGGGGTGTTAACTCCATGGTTGATGATTTGGCATGCTTTTGATTTCGAGTAACTCCAATGCCTTCCTTTTGAATATATTGCTTCACATAATTTGCTTATGCTTATGTAACTCATGAGAAACATATTCCACTACCACCATCCTCTATTACTGTTCAAGAATATTCAAAGGCTTTGCACACATGTTTCACGAGTCAAAACTAATGTATTCAAAGGTGGATTGATATTTTCTCATTGAATATCTTTGCCATTCCCAAAGTTGCACCAAAATTGCTTGCCAATAAAGAGCCAAACAAGTCAAAACTGAAAACTAGACTGCAGGTCTTTTTGGTTGACACAAGATTGTGCACTTTCCCAGGATGCTCTTGCATCAGTTATCTTCAATAAATGGAACCCACATGCCAAACATGTCTCTTGCCATGCAACTCTCACATATTGACATCATCGGTTGCACTTAATTAATTAAATAGGAAAATAAATAAACATTAAATCAATAATCAATGCTAGGAATTATCAAAGATTGAAACACCTTATTCCTAACAAAGTATAAATTAAAAATTCTTGAAGTTTAGATCGTTGGGTTAGGTTTAGTATTGTAGTCACACATCACTTCCACAATCATGAAAGTGAACCAAAAAAAATAGACAATCGCTTTATAGATTCCAAGAAATTCATCCAATTTTTTTTATGAAAGGATAGACGCCATAAATCATTGTAGCAACTCATTGGTATCAAGGGAAAATAATCAACCTCTTTTGATTAAATGTGAAAAATTGGGGGGTATCCATTATACTCAAGTCACCTTAAACTCAATCTTAACCTCGCCTTATGAGTAGTTTGATAACTAATTAATTTTAGTGAAAGATTTGTGAAAAATAAAAATTCAAACCTCATATAATTCATTTAATAAATTTTAATTTTTCTTACACATTAATAGATCAATTCAACATTTAATACTTACTAAATAGTCTATTACTTAAATCCCAACTAAAAAGCTTTATTTTATTATTTAAATTTTATATTTATTTCAATACATTTATTCAAAATGACATCATGAAACCTCATGTCATCAGTGCGTAATTTTTTCAAATAAATTATATGGCTAACACATTGTAAACAAATACAACTTTAAAATTAATCCATAAACGCATGAAAAATAAAATATGAAATAAAAAAAATCAAATAAATAAATAAAAATTACAATTTTTTTTTGAAAATGCACAAGAAAGAAAGAACATATTGAAATGATAAAAGTGCTAAAATATTAAAAAAAATCATTATAACAAATAAATATTTAAATAGTTTAATATTATTTGCAAATTTATTAACTCATTATAATTAAATATAAAAATTAAAACATTTATTTAAAAAAAAAAAATTATTTAAATTTATTTATTTTATTTATATTATATTTGTTTGCTTATTTATGAATTATTTTATTGACTAAAAAAATATTTTCTTCTACTTCAAAAATATTTTATGTACTTATAATATATAAAATTACTAAAATAATTTATTTTTATAAAATTTTAATACTATTCAAAAATTCTAAAATATTTTTTAATCTAGATATGTATTGATTATGATTTTTTTTTTCCTTTTCTAACCCTAAAATATTATCTTACCCAAGCCAATAAAATATTCTGTTTTAAGTCAAGAATTCATTTCCCTCACTTTATTCTAAACAATAAACAACAGTATTAAACACGTGGTTAAAAAGTATTAAACTCGTGTGATTAAAAAGAACTAGCTATTAAACATGTGATAATTCAAAGGAAGCATCATCGTTGGCACACGACATTTTTATTAAATAGAGTTTTCATACAAAATCTACTTGCCTGTGAAAACCCCATTGACATGCAGGATTCTCCTAGTTTAAAATCTACTGATAGCTATATTTTTATACAGAATGGTACTATTATATCAAGGTAAGTCTGGCAATGCTTTAACATGTGCTATTCTTGTATTCCAATTCTTCTGCCAGTAATGGGGAGCCTTCTTTCACTGTATATAATATCTTTGTGAACCACCTTACTAACCCAGAAAGAGAGAATTCGCTCCCATATAGCTGTTGGGGCTCTCACAGACAAAGCAAGATTGTGCTGTGATTCTTAGTTTTCATCAAAACCTCAGTCTTCAGGGCTGAAAGTTAAGACAACTCAGTTCATTTGGATTGAGTGCAATGAGTAAATCAGTCAGATTGGATGGCGGGGAGTCGTTTACAGGCAGCCTGAGACAGGGAAGCATCAGATTGTTTGAAAGAAGCAACAGTGTTTTTTCACAATCCAGAACACACCAAGATGACGAGGAAGCACTGAAATGGGCAGCCATTGAAAAACTCCCCACTTATAATCGCCTCAGAACCTCCATTCTTAAGAATATTCATCAAGGAGTTCGTGACATTGATGAGATTGATGTAAGGAATATAGAGCTCGAGACTCGACAGCAATTGCTGGACAGGATTGTCAAAGTTGCAGACCAGGACAATGAGCGCCTTCTGCACAAAGTTCGTCAAAGAATCGACAGGTTTGGAAATTTTAAAACTAGCGGTCTCAGTAAGCTGTACAAATATGAAATGGTCTTGGGTGATCAAACATTGTTTAACAAATCTGAGATGGCTGTTATTTTTTTCCAGAGTTGGGATCAAATTGCCCGATGTTGAAGTGCGTTATGAGAACTTGAATGTCGCTGCCAATGTTTATGTTGGGGGAAGAGCATTGCCTACACTCTATAACTATACCGCCAATATGGTGCAGGTAGGCTTTCCTACATTACAAGATGATAATAGGACTTACCTATCTATTACAGTTATTTCAAATCAATGGGTGCACTGTTCACAATGCTCACAGCAAGAATGTAATCCCACTGTTCACAATTTCCAGGGCGTTTTGCAAATGCTTCATTTATACAAAGGCAAAAAAACAACCATGACAATTCTTAACAATGTCAGCGGTGTGCTCAAGCCTGGAAGGTAAACTACTTTTATATGGGATTTCAATCTTTTTTCAGCTTTCTATGTCACATTTTCATCTGCTCTTCTCATTCGATGTCTGAAATTTTATAGGATGACCCTTCTCCTTGGACCCCCTGCCTCAGGCAAGACTACTCTGCTCTTGGCTCTTGCAGGGCATCTCGACAAAAGTCTCAAATTATGTGATCAGATCCAATTTAAGTAAGGTTGTGATTAGCTAAAATTTAAGTTATTAAGGTTTTGATGAGCTAAAGGGGTTCTACAATGAATGGTTCATAAGGCACAATACTTGCTGAAGGTTTTGTAAATGGGGTTGTAAGTTAAGCGGGTTTAACCCTTGGGAAAAATTCATGATTAACACACTTGAATTGGAGTAGTATTGGGATGGGTACCTCCCAGAAGGCCCAATGCTTCACCTCTGTGAACATCACCTAAATGCAATAAGTGCTACGTGAACCATTCATATCATAAGAGATGGATTCTTGTGAACCACTATTCATAAAACATGAGTCAATGAATTTGTTTAATGCTGATAGCAATATCATTATTAAGATTTTGTTCAGGATTAATAGACACAAAGGAACTTATTGAAGATTATAAAAGAGTTTAATGTTGATTGAGCATGAAAATTTATTGGTGCAGGTTGAAGGATCAGTAACATATAACGGGCATAGCATGGACGAATTCATCCCACAGAGGACATCGGCTTACATTGGTCAACATGATATTCACATCGGTGAAATGACTGTGCGGGAAACCTTCGACTTCTCTGCCCGCTGCCAGGGTGTTGGGTCCAGATATGGTATTGTTATTATTATTATTAAATCTTAAATTCAAACCCTTCCATTTCTGTTGCTTCAAAACAGATGAAGAATCCACAAATTTGTTCTTTACAGATGTTCTGACCGAGCTTTCCAGGCGAGAGAAAGAGGAGGGAATCAAACCAGATCCAGACATAGATATCTTCATGAAGGTGCTCAAAGCATTCTGATTTTTCAATAATGGCCTTATTATCTTAATTTTAAAAGCTAGGGAATTCACAAAAGCAATAAAATATCGTTGCAGGCAACTGCAATAGAGGGACTAAAGTCCAATTTGATCACGGATTACATGTTGAAGGTAACATTTTCTCATAAGCTGTGTCAAGATTGAGTTTAGGAATGAGATCATTTGAATTGAGGTTGCTTAAGCATTTAATGGTTGGAGCAGATATTGGGGTTGGAAATATGCGCAGAGACCATGGTGGGAGATGTAATGCACAGAGGTATTTCTGGTGGTCAGAAGAAGAGAGTTACAACAGGGGAAATGATAGTTGGAGCTGCAAAAGCCTTCTTCATGGACGAAATTTCCACCGGTCTAGACAGCTCTACAACGTTTCAGATTGTGAAATGCCTGCGGCAATACGTTCACTTTTTCAATTCAACAATGGTGGTTTCCCTATTGCAACCCGCCCCTGAGACATACGATCTCTTTGACGACGTAATTCTACTTTCTGAAGGTTATCTTGTTTACCAGGGGCCACGAGAATCCATTCTTGAATTCTTCGAGTCCATGGGATTTAGATGCCCCGAGAGGAAAGGTGTTGCAGATTTTTTGCAAGAGGTAAGCAACTTAATTTTTCTTACCATAATAGCATTTTGCTGGTTTCAAACTTATAAGAGATGGGTTCAGTAGGATAACTATTCGTAAAATATTCCGAGAGTATTAACACTAAATGTAGTTAATCTCAGATTAAATGCTATACAATCAACTATATGATGTGAACAGCCATTTAGATTAGGATCTGCTATATGTGACCATAATTTCCTCCATGATCTTGGATAGGTAACTTCACTTAAAGATCAAGAACAATACTGGGCATACAGAGAGCAGCCATACCGATTTGTTCCAGTCAAGGAGTTTGCAAATGCATTTCAATCTTTTCACATTGGTTCCAAAATGAGTGCGGAATTATCAGTCCCTTACGATAAAAACAAGTCTCACCCGGCTGCCCTCACTACAGAGAAATTCGGTTTAAGCAAAATGGATCTTTTCAAAGCATGTTTTGATAGAGAAGTTTTGCTCATGAAGAGGAGTTCCTTCATCTATATCTTCAAATCCATCCAGGTGAAAAATTCTTTGGTAAACTTATTCCTAAATCTGGTCAGGTCTGAGCTCTAGGACATTCAGGGCAGAAATGGAATTAATACATCCTGTTTTTGACAGATAACTCTACTGGCTTTGATCTCTACGAGTGTGTTCTTTCGAACAAATATGCATCAGAGAAATCTCAACGACGGATCCATCTACTTTAGTGCTCTCTTCTATGGGCTGATTCAGGTGATGTTCAATGGCATGGCAGAACTGTCAATGACCCTGGATAAACTTCCAGTCTTTTACAAGCAAAGAGATTTCAAGTTCTACCCTGCCTGGGCCTACTCTCTTCCCACTTGGGTTATGAGGATTCCTCTTTCTCTAATGGAATCTGTAATATGGATCATTCTCACATACTATACAATTGGTTTTGCACCAAATCCACAGAGGTACGGCCAGGACCACTTCTTGAAGCTATGTATAAACTTGTTCTGCTGTTGACATTGTAATTGAAAATCTAATAAGGGTATTCTCATCACTTCTATGTGCAGGTTTTTCCAGCAGTTGTTGCTGTACATTGTAGTTTCTCAGGCAGCATTAGGATTATTTAGGTTCATAGCAGCTGTCGGACGGAATCGAATAGTCGCAAATACTTTTGGTTCATTCGCCATCTTGGTCATTTTTGTTCTCGGAGGATTCATCATCTCCAGAAGTACATACGAATCTTAAAAGCTTCAAGATTATTTGTCGATTGAATAATGCTTGGAGAATATAATAGGATCATTAATAAATATAATGAATGTTTCTTGACTGTCACAGATGATATTAAAGGCTGGTGGATATGGGGTTACTGGATTTCTCCTCTCATGTACGCCCAAAATGGTATTGCAGTAAATGAGTTCTTAGCAAGCAGATGGCAAAAGGTTGGTAATTTCTATTTCAAATAACCTCCTGCTAATCAAATACAAACTGCCCTCACCAAATTGTTCTCTTTATGTTTACAGCAAAACATTGGCATCCAATTATTGCACTCCCGCGGATTGTTTTCTGATAGCTGGTGGTATTGGCTTTCCATTGGAGTGCTCATTGGGTACAATGTTCTCTTTAATGTTCTATACACGGTGGCATTACATTATCTTGATCGTGAGTACCTCCAGGCTTAATCTATACTTGGTTTTCATTGGCATCATAAACCCTTTACCTCAAACTAAACAACTGGTAACGTGCTCTGTTTATTTCATCAGCACTTGAAAACCCTCAAGCTCTGATATCTGAAGAGGATTTGAAACAAAGGAATATATCTACCACTGGTATCCAAGGTAATAGGATGGAAATGCAAAAATAAATAACAGGAAGCTTTATCGTCCATTCTGATCTATCCTCAAGCTTACTTTAAAAAGAAAGTGGAACGTTACGAATTTCTGCAGGGGGAACCTCACAGAGATGGAGAACTGGCGATGTTTTAAAAGGTTGTGACACAGGTGAGGGTGGAAAGAAAGGAAT
>VDFB02088888.1:0-13142 GCA_007258455.2 Sequoia sempervirens
GATCTAACATCAACACAAACCTTAATGAGACGGTTTACATTCAAATTTTGAAGCAAGTAAAACTACTCTATTCATAATACAATCAAATCTTTCAAATACATATCATTGTCCTCTATTTCTAGGGATTTATTAAACTGTTTGGCCCTCAGATTTCTATGGGCACAAAGGTTGTTAAAATGACTACCTAGAAAATGAGATTTGATGCTTAATATGCAAGCTAAGATGATTTCTATGTGCAAATGTGTGTTGGAAGGATTAGTGGTATGCTTCTAAATGAAATGAGATGATGGAATTGATGATGAATATGATGATAAACAAAAAGATGATGTTGATGATAGATGAACAAGTGGAGATGAGTGAGATGATATGAAACTATAGTGAACTATCCATGATTATGCATATGATCAAATGCAAACATAAAACAAACTACCCTAAAATGCAACTATGATGCAATGGGGATGATAAAATGCAACTATGAAGCAATTAAGTAATCTAAAATGAGAATGCAAAGTAACACATGATATGAAAACTAATTATAAGACTCCATGAAAGCTCCAAGCTCCTATGAAAAACTTGCATAATGACTTTTCTCAAATTGTGGATGATAAATGCTAAGGAAAGAGGGTGTATTTATAGGGTTTCACAAGCATTTTGTGAGTGGCACCTATCAAGGTCTAGATTCAAAGGAGAAATAATAGACGTAGAGATGGAAGGAATTAGGATGTTGTCCCCTTGACCAAGGACAACATGCCATGTGTGTGGAGAGAATCCCTTGACCAATTGGAAACATGCCAAATGTATGGGATTCCCAAGTGTGTGAAACAAAGACCCATGTGCTCCAAATTTGTTGGAAGTGTGGGGGAATAAAGCCATGTTCCTTTTCTCATTGGTGGAAGTGTGTGAGGATAATTCTAATTAATAATTAGGATTTATTTATTTTCATGTGACCTTTATGAGGTGGCACAAGAAAATGTAGTAGACATGTGCTCTAATTCTTAATCAAGGATTAGGGAAGATTAATTAAATAAACACATTTAGAATTTTGTTTATTTAATTATTTAGAAGAATATGATTTTGGAGAATTAAAGGAAGAGTGAACAATATAAATAAAGTAGACTTATTCATATGTAGAAGGAAGTTAATCAAATAGGTTCTATTTAATTAACTAAATATGATGACCATTTTAGGTGTATATAGAAAGAAACCATTTATTTCCTCGTGGCAGCTTTCAAAGAGCTTTTCAGATTCTTCAAAAGGTTCATTTTTGTAGTCCTTTTGATCCAAAGCTCGGTTATCAAATTGGTGATCGTCAAATAGCAATTAACTCCATCCTTTGAAAACTTCCTCATCTCTCAAAAGTATTGGGCCTTCATCTAAGTGTTGATTTTGGTCCTTGACCAGATTGGGAATTACTACACCAGGTTCATGAATCATAGAGATTCCTAACCCTACCTCATCAGTGTGGCTGAAAGGGTCAAGGTCATGATTCCTAGCTGCCTACTCATCTAGATTCAGATTTTTAGTAGGAATGCTAGGGTCTAGGTTCATGGATTGATCCTCTAGCCCATGAGTGACATAGAGGTTATCATTTATAGGGCTAGGGACATATGGCTCAACATGATCCTTGGCTAAAGGTTTATACTTTATGGTTACCTTGGTTTCATACCTTGTCCTAAAAAATAGATGAGACCAATCGAAAGATAAAAACCCACCCGGCTTGGCAGTAAAGTCCCTTGAAAGGCATATAGAAAAGTGAGGTGGTAAATCAATAACATGAATATCTTGAGAAACTGCAAAATTCAAACATGCATGCAAAGTAAGAGGATTTTTTTAATAATCCCAGCTATCTGAACAACAAAACCATCTAACTGCACTAATCCTTTTGAAAGGGGCTCATATGCTAGACCTAACTTATCGGCTAGACTCTTGGGCATGACTGAACTACTTGCATCGGAGTCTATCATGCAGTTATGAACAAGTTTATCCCTAATTATTAGGCTCAAATAGAATGGAGGGGGGTTTTTCTCTTGAGTTTGTTGCCCACTCTTAATTTCTAGGTTGTTTGCAAGCACAACCTTGTTCTTCTTTGGGTTAGGAACATTAGAAACTAAAAGTTCAGCTAAAGGATCTTGCAGTAAATTCTTTTGACCGAGAATGTGTAAAGAATCCATAATAGACACACTAACTGTAGCTTTCTTAAGGTTCTCAACAATATTAAAAGGAACAAGGCTAGCCTTTTTCTGCCCTTTAGTAGCAACATCATTTTTCCTTTGCAAAGGCTATGATTGTGCCTTAGGTTGCTCCTTTTCAGGCACACTTTTTCCTCTTTGTAGAATCTGCACTTTTGGTTGTGCTATGGGGACAACTTGAGGTGAAACAACATGAATTTTATCCTTAATAGCTTGTTGTTGCACATTTGCAGCTTGTTGCCCCAAATCAACAACTCTCTTTTTTGCTCTGGTATTAGCTGAAACAGGTGAATCTTGTTGGTTTTGTCCTTGAAAGTGATTCACTTTGCAAAATTCATTGCCTTTCCAATTCATCAAGACAACCTTAATGTTACCTTACTATTATGGATTCTCACTTAACAAAATATTTGAACCAACATAATTATTTTGCACCATAAGAGCTTATCTCTTATCCCATTCATGCATGCAACTTGATTATGGGGCTATTTGCATGGATAGCACCAGTCATATTCTTGTGCCATGTTATTTTTTGGTACAAGCTCCTTTGAAGAACTAGCAACATTGTTGTTATAGGGATGAAAAGGCTTAGCATTAAAATTCCTTCTTTTTCCTTGGAAATTAGCTTGAAAAGGTGGCCTATTTGGCTAGTTTTGTTGATACTAGGCTTAATAAGGCCTATTCTCTTGGCCAACTTGCTTCTTAAGATTAAAAAATTCATTGCTAATAGTCTTGTTGAAAGATTGCAACATGCCCTTTAGCTCTTGAATCTCTTTAGTTGGGTTTGGAATAACATTTTCTTGAGCTACAACTTGGTATCCTATTTCTGGAACTAGTGGGACAATAGCTAAATGAGGTAAAGACATAGGAATAGGTGGTTGTACTTTAGGAAAAATGGCCATAAGAGGCCTTGGGGCTATTTTTCCATCTTGAATAAGTTAGTTTTATGCTCTAATAGCAATATCAGAGGAATTAGGAAGCGTAAACCAACCTATAGATTGGATCATTACAAAAATTTCACTATTTAGAACTTTGAGAAAGAAAAGAAAAGCATGCTTAGGGGAGGGCTTGAATGTTAAGGGAATTCTATCACAAGTCATTTGGAATCAGTAGTTAAAATTTTCCATGTGCTCGTGAGGAGCTCTTTTGATAGTGCTCAGCTGCTCTAACAAAGATAAATGATTAGACTTATCTTCAAACTGCCGATGCAAACCATCACCCAATTGATCCCACATTGCAATAGAATTTTTCAAAAGGCCTATAAACCACTGCAAGGATTTTCCATTCATTGATGCAACCAAAAGCCTTAGTGCTACATTCTCCTCGATGACATTATGAACTGAGCACAAGGTTGCTACATCTCAAATGTTCTCAACAGGAGTGGATTAATCCTCTCCGATGAAGTAAGGAAATCTCTTGAGGGCTGCAACTAGAATTTCATCATGTTGTGCAATAAATAATGGGCTACCCCCATTAAATGGTGCAAACACAAATTGTCTCACCATCAATAGTGCTCGTGCTATAGGTACCGAATTTTTTTGCACTAAAATTGTAGGACTAAGATTTGGAGGTGTGAATTTTTACCTCCTTGGTGTATCAAAAATCTTTCTTGTTGTCCTACCCCTCCTTCTAGATGGAGACAACTGCAAATACTCAAATGGAGTAGGACTTGATCTAGTTTATATTCTTTTCATACATTGGTCACACAAGATCTGTAATCAAAACCATAAAACAGAGTCGCCAAGTATAGTTTTTAAACCTCCAAAAGACTATAAAAAATTGTTGCATATACCAGAACAACAACTTACTATTTGAAAAAAAAACTATGAAAACAAGTTTCAGGGTCCCACCAAGTGTGCCAAAAAGTATTGTCAATCAGGATTGCACCCTTAGCAAATATAAACTATATTATCCTGTTGAAACATGGAAACACTCTCAAATTGTGGGTAATCTATGATGAGAGTGAATCTCCAGAATGGGTTGGTTCCCCTAGAAAATCACCCAATCTAAAAGAATTTCTAAGGAAAGGGTTAGGAGGAAAACTAAAAATGAAATCCTAAAACCTAAAGATGATTCACTAGAAAATTTAAAGATATGATAAATTTTCTCACAACACCTCAAAACTTCAGCTCTCACAATCTCACCATAAAACATATAACCCCATAGTGATTCATATGAAGGCTCACAGGAATGAACACAAAATACAACCTAAATTATATAAGACTCTTGCATACAAGTTCATAATAATAAGACATAAAAATTATTTCGTATTTTGAATCACAATAAACATCAAATTATCTTTGCAAATATGAGACAAGAAATGAGAAGGAAAACTCTGTTGTTTATCAAAACTGACGGAGTATCAAGCTCAAAATCTAAGCACAAAAGTGTTTACAAAACTCTCTGACAATGAGTAGGAGAGCAAGAAAAAATAATTTGAACTGAGAAAAATCAAAATTTTCTCCAACTTATATCTCCCCAGTGTCTCCAATAGTGAGAATAGAAAAATCAAGCTAAACTGCATCTCTAAATTAGCAATTTTTTATCCCTTTTCGAGCTCCAGAGAAAATCCTAAAAAATAGTACCCAAAACTACTACAAACTACATGAGAAATATAGAAACTTTCTATCTCCAAGAAGTTGATCCAAAAAAGTCACAAAATCAAGCCCAAATTGACTCAAAACTGAAAAATAGAAGGTTCAGTTTGTTCATCTTTTTCAAATTTCGCCCAAGAACTCAAACCTAGAAATAGAAGGATTCTAAGGAGACTAATTGCATTTTTTAAAAATAACAAACATTAACCTGTAATTTATAGAAATATTACCTTAATGATGTTTTACATCATTTGCAGTTTACAATTTTTAGAATAAAAATCTCCAATTTCACTTGTCTTGCTTCTGATTTTTACAAAGTACAACCTTCCTAATTTGAGTCTTTGATTTTAAAGATCAAATACATCACTTCTAATCTTTTATTTTCTATAAAAAAATTAGAAAAAAAATTCTTAGATCACAAGGTCATATGATTTTATCATAAGTTATGAAAAACTAAGGCCTCAAAGAGATTTGACCTAGGGAAATAAAAGGCTAAGGTGCAAGACTTATGATTTTCTCATAAAATCATAAAAGAATAGCATATGACTATATGATTTTCCTTAAAAATCAAAAGAAAAAGCTAAGGCATGGCTCAGCCTAAGCATAACCATTTGCAAACAAAGTATTAGTTGAGGCATTTTTGGCTTAAAACAATGTGATAAAAATACTATTCGAATTAGGGCATAAGGAAAAACCTAACACAAAACAATCGAACTCCTTGGTTTTTGGCCTCCTTTTGCAATTGTCACTTTGAGAAAAAATGCTCCTCACTCGATGAACATGGGGATTAGGGTTTGAGCTCAACTATGCACTTTCATGTCGATTCTCCTCTGTTTGATGTTGAATCTCTTTAGGAATTTGATGGTAAGTTTTTTTCCCTCCAATCTGAGACATTTTTAACTCCATTTTGAAGCATTTTTGGGCCTCTAAGCCACGACCATGATACACTTTCTGATGTATTTTGTTTATGTTTGTATTCTCCTATTGATATATTTTGCTCTTTGCAGCCATTGGAGAACTTGGTTTTCACTTTTGAGAGGAGAAATATGGGAAAACCTGTGGCCTTTCATGTATTTCTTCACAACAACGATGAGGGAAAGCTTCCATTCTTCAAATCTTGCATTTTCACTTATTTCTGAGTGCTTCAAAACTTGCATAGGCTCGAATCTTTCTATCTTCTTCTGCATTTGTTATTCCTAAGCAAACCCCAAGTGGGTTTTGATGTATGTGAAGAAAGATGTGTTCTCAGGCTGCGGCCATGAGAACCCATAATGAGCTTAAACCAAAACAAAACAATGGAAGTATTTCCAATGAAGGAACTTGTACACTTTGTTTCACCATTTTTTGGGGTTTTGAAACCCTTAATGACCTCGACCTTTCATGCATTTCTAGGTTTTCTCTATGTGATGAAAGATGTCAAGACATTTATTGTTTTGAATGCAACAACATGAAATATTTATTTATGTAAGGTTGCGGCCTTCCAAGCTTCTAAATCTCTACATATGATTGAGTTTTTCATTTTCCTAAATGTGATGCAAATTACTTCCATACAAACCCTTGTCTTCATGAAGTCTTTATGATAGAAATGAGAAGCATTCTCCAAGCCATGACCTGCATTTTCTTCACCTGGGTATTTCATTTTCTCTTTGCAAGCTTAGGGTTTCATAATTTTATGTTGTATGTGACAAAATGTGATGTTGCTCAACCCTTTTGAAGGAAAAATGAAAACCATCTCTATGAGAGGTTTTGGGCTTCACCATTTCTGAGTGTTTGATCTTTATATTTGAGTTCTCTCCATTTTATGAGAATGCAAAAAGAGATACTATTTTTTCATTTTTTCTGAATGAAAACAAAAGAAATGCTCCACCATACAAGGTCGCGACCTCTAAACATTTCTAGGTTACCCACTTTTCTAAATGTGATGCAAATGTTCATTTTTTCAAAACCCTAATATCATCATGGCACCTATTCATTTGCTTTCAAGGAAATGGGTATGTGTAGGATCATCATGGAAAAAATAGGCCCTTAAGTGGCGAAAAATTCAGAAAAATCATAGTTAGGCATCTTGACGTAAAAATTTGAATAAGCTATCTATATTATTTCAAGAATATGTAAGAATAGAATTTGTAGAAAATTCAATGTAGTTTCTAAACTACTAGGTTTATTTAAAAAAACAAAAAATCTATTTTGTGAAAATTTGAAATTTCAATGCAGTAGTACTTAAATTTCAGGGAAAAAATAAGTAGGTGTTTTTCTAACCACCCTAACCACAATAAAATGATAATATTTTTTTATGATATTTTATATATAAGTAGAGGACTCATGTCCAGATGTGATGCATATTTTTTTGTAATTTTTTTCCAAGTAAATAATTAATTATGATTTTTTTATTACAAATTTTAAAAAATATAAAAACTTGTATGTCTGACCACCTCAACTTGGTCAAAACTTCATGAAATTCAATTTTTTTTCTTTTTAATCCTATAGTATGTGAAGCATAGAATGTGACGCATGTTTTAGATTCAAAAAATGTGATACTGTTTGAAAGTTGTAGATGTTTTTCAATCAGCCTATCAATCAGGACTTTAGTCGTAATTCAAATAGAAAATGAACAACAATTACTTATTAAATTAAGAGTAAAGCATAATTTATATTGGTGGAAAGCTTATAATATCCTTTAAAAACCCTTTTGATTTCATCAATTTTGGGTAAAAAAAATCGTCAGCCACATACCCTACAAATACCCATCATATTGCCACTTTTTGGCCCATCATGATCCTACACATACCCAAATGTTCTATAATGTATGCACTATAGCTCCATTTATTTGTTCTTAGAAATGCAGCTTTGTTCCATTAAAAGTCTGCTTTTCAAAGCACATACTGGGTACTCCTTCAAAACTCAATTGTTTTATTTACATTCTCTCTTTCAAAAATTCCTTCAAAACTCAATGTTGCAGTTTGTCTCAATTCCATGCTGAGCAAAAGTAAATGCAATACAACATGATGCACCTACAACATAGTGAAAAGCTTACCATTTTTTTCTTTAATTCACTCTCTATTCTGAGACATACATGAGGCACTACTTCCCTTCACCATCTAGAAGCATCAAACACTCAATGATAACCCTCTTTGTGAATGTTTCTCTTTCAAAGTTGAACAATATCAATACAGTGGAACAATAGATCATGAGTACATGCTTCTATGATGCCTTTTTACATGTAAAACACTATCCCCTTTAGAACTTGCATGTAGATAAAACCTTGATGATCATTATACACTACACAAAGAGTCCATAATGGTTCTTTTTCTCTTCATGTTGTTGCTCACTTCATTTGTAACTATGCACTTTGCATTTCAATGCTTGACAAAGATTGAAATATTTTGTACTATTCATACATTTTTATCTCTTATTAAGAGCAGCTACAGTTGACATGAATATGTTGGACTTGATACCTTGCATGGCTCTAACTGTGTTTAGCATGACTTCTTGGTTTGTCAATAAGCACAACTTGCACCTTGTTACTCCTCCACTTGCAATGATGAGTAGAAGCAACATATTAAAATGTGTTTATACCATTTTTTTTAGTGCTTTGCAAGTGTTCCCCATGTTACTTTGATTGTTGTCCCATTTTTGTGAGCTTTGGTTATGTATGTCTGCTCACTATCACCTTCATGACAATGCACTCCTTGCTATTTCATATGCAAGTATCACTCGTAATCACCTTGATGAACATGTTTATGACAAATTCATCATGTTGACACCATCACAAACAACATAACAAGCAACACATTCTTTGTTGTACTATTCAATGAGACACTTCAAACATCACACTTGGCATAAATAAAACATGACATGGCAGCAATAAGCACTCACACTTGATAGTAATAGAAATCTCTCAATATGAAAATGATGCATTCTATTCTATCTTGTACTTGATTTGGACATTCAAATGAGATCTTTTCCACTCATAATTTTTAATTCATTGGACTCTAGATTGACTGTTATGAGTGGTCAATGATCTTAAATCTCTTTTGTTTTCTTAATGGTTTACTCCTTTAGTTGAATGTTTCCATTGAGCATTATGAATATGATTTTCTATCTCAAACCCCTCTTGAATAATAAGGGGTAGCATGTCGAGATCAACCCTTGCGAGATTCATTTTTTGCACCACATGCTATAATGTCCTCAGAAATGGATCAACAACATGATTTATCTTATACTTGCACAGTGAACAAACATGTTAGATAAAAACAGTGAAGTTGAATGCTCCTATGATGTTTCATTTTTTCATGCTCTCTTGCATACTTCTGATGTTTAATCAACTGACTCAATACATTATAAGTAATGCACTATGTTTATGTTGATAGAGCACATAGTGAAATTCATATCCAGATCTCTAACAACTTTTCTCAACATGATGCAAGTTCATTCAAGATCGGGAGCAAGCAGGAGCAGTAGCAACGAAGACCAACTAAATACCCAAACCAGGCAATGATGGGTATGTTTTCCATTGTATGCTTCCTTTCTTCTCTTAATCTTCAGTTGTATAGTTCATTACTTATGATGAATTGGTTTAGCTAATCACATGGCTTGTGTGGGACACTTGATCTCTCTTTTCTTTCCAATGAATATGAAAACAACATTCTTTGCAATCTTGCACTATAATTCTACATATATCTCTCTTGCAAAATGAATGAAACATTGTAAAGTATATGAATCATTGCAAGATGAATGAAAGCAATATTTTTATATCTCATGTAGTCTCTTTATGCTTTTAAACATTGAATGGAAAATTGAATGCTCTCTTCTATTTGAAAACATATTGCACAATGAAACCAAACTTTTCTTTTTAAACTCCAATATATGCAATGGTTTAAGCAAAGCATAAATGAATTGAAATATTTTCACCTTAAAATGAACATAGTTGTTTCAACTCTGTTGGTTTGAGCTGTAGGTGAAAAATTGGTAATAGTATGCATAGGGAAAAGAATCAATAGATTTGAATTTCTTAAAAGCGGATATCCATTTTTAAATAGCGGATATTCGTTTCTTAAAAGCAGATATATGTTTCTTAAAAGCGGATATATGTTACTTCGACCACATACATCCTATGTTTGAAGACATCAAGGGGTTTGTTTCAGGCTATAAGTAACAGATATTTGTTACTTTAGCATACCAAATATCCGTTACTTAGACCACAAACACCCTGTGTTTGAAGACATTATGGGTTTTGTTTCAGGCTATAAGTAATGGATATCCATTACTTTAGCATACTATATATCCATTATGGAAAAAATGGGTACCCGTTTTGTTTTATGTAAATTATAAATATCTATCCATTATACACTTAATATAATATAATATATTAATATTATATATTACATTATATAATATTATATATTATATGCTATATATGTTATATAGCCTTATATATAAAAATAATATATTATATTATTAAAATATATATAAATATTATATAGCCTTATATATAAAAATAATATATTATATTATAAATATATGAATATATATTAATATATTGTATTTAACCTAATATACATAAATATTAATAAGAATGTGTTAATAAACATATATTGACTACAAAATAGCGGATATCTGTTATATATCGGATATCCGATTTGGTCAAAATGGATATACGTTTTGCTTCGATATTGCTTCAGTACTTGGCTTGGGGACTACCAAGCTTAAAAGTTAATAGCCCCAATATGTTTGTAGGAGTTCTATGAGTTTTTTGGACTTTACGCCATTGATGGCTTGACTTTTCATCTAATTTTGATGGGAAATGGAAGGTTTGCTCAACAAATTGTCGACATGCAATCCATATAAGATGTACTTTATTTTTAATTTAATAGGTAATTATTATTGATTTTCTACATACACTATGTGTAAAGTCCTGATTGATAGGCTAATTGAAAAACATCTATAAATTTTAAATGGTTATACATTTTTTGAAGTTGAAAGATGTATCACACACTATGCTTCACAAATTATTGTTTTAAAAATGAATTTCATAATTTTTGACTAAGTTTAAATTGGCCGAACAAATGGTTTTAGCTCATTTTAAATAGTTATAGATTTTTAATCAAGATGCACACTATGCTTCCTAAAATGTGCTTTAAAAATGAATTTCATACTTTTTGACCAAGTTAAATTAAAGCCCAGAACAAATAGTTTTAATATTTTTAAAATTCTTTACTAAACTAACTAATTATTTACTTACCAAAACAATTACAAAAATATGTGCCATCAGGTAGTCCTCTACTTATGTTGAAGATAAAATATATATATATATTTTTTCTCATCATTAGAATTGAATTGAACAAACACTTGCTTTTATTTTCCTAAAAAGAATTTAGTATCTTGCATTGAAATTGTAAATTTTAACCAAATAGATTTACTTTTTTCCAAAAAAGGACTGGTAGCTTAGAAACTACATTCAATTTGCTACAAATTATGTTCTTACATATTATTCAAATTATGTTAATAACCTATTCATTTTTTATGTCAAGTTGTGTAACTCTATTTTTCTAGATTTTCACTGCCACTTAGAGGCCTAGTTTGGCCCCTCATGATACTGCAATGACCTATGAATCTATGAATTGTATTATCTTAAATTGTATCCTATACAATTTCACATTACATACGCCCCTTCCACTTTAGTTATAATTAAGATAGTTATGCTCTTTAATCCCAATTTCAATCCAAACCATATTTCAACATATGGCATGTTCAACTCCTTGATGGTTAAGTTTGATTTTCATTCAAACAAATGCATGTCATAGAGATTTCCACACATTGTGCTCATATCTTTGTGAAAATCCATGATTTATTAGCCATTAGGAAATTACACTTGATGTGTTTTGGTAGTGTAATGCTTCTACCAATATACACTCTTGTTGAGGACCACTCAGGCATGTAATTTTGAACCAAGAACCCTCATTTTTCCTCTAGAATCTGGATCTTTTGGAAGGAGACACAATTCTTAGGCATTTGACAACACTCTTTCTTCTCTTATTCTATAATTCACATCAATCTCCATTTTTCTCTCATATATGCATATCTTTCAAAGAACTCTATCTCTGTCTCTCATTGACAATTTTTTCTCTAAAATCTATTGCTCCACCATTGATGTAATCACAAAAATATCTCATAAATCTCCATTGATTCCACTTGAAGAAGTCACTGTCATCTTGAAGACCCTTGCTACTTCTTCACTGCACCAACAAGCTACTTGAATTCTATGCTTGGGAGTGCTAACTATTCAAGATTTTACATTGAGAATACTATCTTTATTTTGTTAGCATATTGTCATTTCTATTATTTTATGTATTTTCCTATCATCCTATCTAAGGCTATTCCTGGAGGTGGGAAAACTAAAACAAATATTTGACTAGGGAAAAATCCTATACAACCACCCAACCCCTCTCTTAAGTATTATGTGTGTAGGTATAGGTGAGGGGGTTGTTTGGAGAGAGCTGCGATCTTTTCAGATGTCTTTGATGATGTTATAAATTCTCCCTTATCATTCTCATTTAAATCCATTTAGTACTTTCCTTTCAGCTATTGTAAATTCATTATATGATCATATTTTATATCTCAACACATCCAGAACCTTGCACATAGTGTTCTAAGTTTCCTCGTTACAATTTCTATTTTCTATCCATACAAGAAACTAGTGCGGTGTGTTGTCATCCGAAAATGACATGTTAGTCCTAAAAAAATAGCTTGTTAGGTTGTCTGAGAAACCTTTATGCCCTATACTTTTGGTTTATAAAGTCTAAAAAGTTTTGACAATTTGTGTGCTCTGTCAAAACACATATTTAATTAATTAATACATAAACTTGAAGTTGTAGTTACCTAAAGGCTTACCTAAGTGGAGGGTTGAAACTTGGATCCTTGAAGGATTTGATTATCCTTCATATTGGTTCAATTTTCATACTCTACATAAAATTCACATTATTTCTTAAATATCAATTTGATATAAATTTTATTTGAGCGCTTTGTTTTTAGACTACCCTATTTTTCAAACAACCATTTTTTCTCAAAATGTTTTATTAAAAAATCATAAAAAAATTTAAAAATGTTAGTCATTTGGATATTAAATCATCATATCTTCATGTTATTTCTTACACATCCTTTATTTTGTAATTTTCATACACCCACACTACTACCACTTTCTTTAAATAATCTCTCTCACAATACAAGGTTCTTGTATATGTCTTTGTATGAAATGAAAATATCTACTTAAATACTAAAAATGATGTCTAGATAATTTTAGAACTAATTTAATATATGACCTATATTCAAGGTCTATGATTAGGACATATAATTTATGAAGATA
>VDFB02088889.1:0-19705 GCA_007258455.2 Sequoia sempervirens
GGAGTCCTTTGGATGTGCAACATCCTTGGGAGAAGGGGTTCTTGATTTACGGGTATATACTTTGGTCTTTTCCCCTCCGGAGCTCTCTACATCAACAATTGGAGGTTCATCCTCCAAAGTGGCCTGATCCTTCTTCTTTGCCACCCTTGCAGTTCTAGCTTTCTTAGGCAGTGGAGGGGCATCCTCCTCTTCAGTTTTCTCTACTTCTTCCTCATCCGAGGACTTGCTGATTGTCAGAGTCTTCCACCTATGCTTGCCAATTGGTTTCCTCTTCGTTGCAGGTTTAGTTCCCTTAGGACCTCTGACTTTAATCTTGAATGGCGAGGTTTTAGCCATTTTCCCTTTGGGGTCCTCCTCCCCGGATTCTTCAGAAGTGGACATGGGGTTGAGATTCCCCATCAAATCAAAGGTACAGGGCACATTGGCATTCTCCAATACCCAGACTTTATGCTTAATCCAAGAAAAGGTGAATCTCAACACAGGAGTCATCAAGTCCTCCAACTCTGTCACCTCAGGCTCACTCCAATCAATGTCTGCAACTGACCTGTCCTTTATGGGCTCGTAAACATGGTCTTGAACCAATTTTCCGTCATCATCCAGCTGATCCAGGGATCAGCTTCACATTATATTGTCTAATTGCCTCCACAGGCAGCTGGGAATACCTCCTCTTCCTCGCATCAAGGTCATCCTTGATATTGACCCAGTAGTCCTCCAGGTCCTCCTTATGCCTAAATTCCTGGGTAGCCCTCTTCTGTGCCTCTCCGGTTATGTCAAAGTTCATTCTCTTTGAATGGAAAGAGAATCCATAGGCTGCCAACTCCTCTCCTGCAGTGTGAGCTGATTGGATAGACGGGCACATTTCTTCCACTCCAATCCCAAGGGGGAAGTCTCCTCCAAAACCAGTCTTATGCTTTTCCCTCTTCACCACTGCATCAAACTCACAAATTTGTCGTACAACCTCTAGCAGCACCAAATGGTCAGTAGGATACCGGGGCAACCTGTAAGGAGCAGCTGGGCATCCATCAATCCGGAGGTATGTGAAGGTAGGGAACTGGATAAACCATGCTCCGTAATTCTTGATCAGCCCCTTAGCCCCATCGGATAATCTGATGTGCTCTGCATTTTGAAGTGTCCTGGGTAATGTGCATTGTGAATGCATCATTGGCCCTCCTGTAATCTTTATGTCCCAAATGCAGCTCCGGATAGACTTCATAGATGATATCCTGCCCAATAGTTCCCATCGGAGTCAGTCCTTTGTAGGGATAGGAGATGGCCAGCACATACATGATGTAGGAGGACATGGTGAACTTCTTTGCCTCTAGGACATTTCTCAGTTGTTTGTCTATTTATGCACTAATGAGTCCTGCCCAGTGATAATTTGTCCCCTAACTCATCTTGGTGATCACGTGGACCATCCAATTCTCCAATACTCCGGCAGTTCTCAATCCGGCCACCCTGCTCAACAGTGTGATGGCATCATAGATATCCGACCTGAATTTCACCCTGTGCAACTGTTTAGGCAATTTGGAATGGTGAGATTTTGGCTTCTCCAGCCATGAGTTGATGATCTACTGAGCCTTAACTGGCTCATTCTCATAGTATGTTCGGGCAGTGTCAATGTTTAAAGCACAGACCGAGGGGAGATCCGGCATGCTGAAGGCCCGGGCAATGGAGGCCGGACTGAAGTTGGCCAGGACTCGTCCCTCAGTGCTAACCACCATCTGTGTATCAAAAGCGTATTGTCGGGCACATTCAAGAATCAATTCGTAGCACTGAACTGCTGGAGGGAACCATGCCACATGCACCAATCCCGAGTTCATCATTCCTTGTCTCAAGGCTGACTAGTCCTTCTCAGCCGTTCTTTGCTTGAACTCCTCATAGCGCCAGACACAGACGTTGGTATCAGATACATCAGCCCACATGGAAGATATCCTACTTTCAGGGACCCGGCTCTTCATGTCTAATCTCAACTGTTCTGTCTCAGAAATTGAAGATGCCCCTGCACCACCTTTGGACTTCCCAGCAGTAGCCTTGCTTGATTCGGCCTGTACATTCAAGAATTGTCATTAGAATCCAATTATTAAGCTCATATCAATCCAAAGGGTTAGCACACATCATATAAATCCTTCAAAATCTGTTGCTAACTACCAATCCTTCGAGATCCAGAGAAATCAGACAATCCAGGAAAATCACGCAAACCGGGAAAATATTGTTGGGGCAGAATTTTGGAGAAATCCGATCCAGACGGATTCCTGCTACCAAAGCATCATTAGTCGAATAATTATTAATGCGCATGGAAAATCAAAGGATGATCATTAAATGCATTTATTGGCAACAAGAAATAAACATTAGACACTCATTCCATCAATCCTATCATCGAAATGTCAAAAGAACGGAGCCAGACAGGAAATCCGAAAAAATCCGGATTGGACGGATTTTTGCGGACAGCTTAAATGTACCAGGAATAAACCCAACCCGCGGAATAAGCCCCAACCGGGAAAATCCGAGAGCAACGAAATTCCGCGACGGTCCCGGAAACCCGAAAAACGACAAAACGTGCACCAAGACTCGAACGACTGTGAGATCTCCACTACTTGAGCTCAAATGATCCCAAAACTAGCAATAATCAACAATCTCAAGTATGCAAAGGATTCCAACTCTCAAAAGCCCTCAAAGGATGGATCCCCGTGTTAAAATAATGGTGCCCTAAATCAAATGACCAACTCTCTGCCATTAAAACCAGAGCAAGCTTTAGGGCTCAAAATATCGGTTCAGGATTTACCTAAAAGCCCTCTAATCTTCGCAGGACGGGAAGCCAACATGACACGGAACAAAAGTCACTCAAGCATAAAATAAAATCATCGTTCTGGGCCGAACACCAAGGGAAACCCTAATTTCGCATGATAACACATTTCGCGCCCGAAACAAACAAGCAATCCGACCCAAAATGCCACCTAAAGGATAAATATGCAATCCAACAGACAAATGGAGCTCACAGGGCATGGATAATGGGGTTCCATAATAAAAACGGGACGGACCCCGACTCTATAAATACAAAATCAAAATCAAATCAAGGGCCGACCCAAATTTAACAATACCCAGTGCAAGAAAACCCCAAATCATCTCGTAAGCAAACGGAAGGGCAATGGATACATACCATGGATCAAGGCGGACGGAATTCGAGCTTAAAAAGTTGAACCACGCAACGAACACGCTCAGGAGGTAAAAATACCGGCACTAGCACTCAAGAAATCCTCACGCAAACAAAGCAGGATCAATCCCTCAAAGCTCAAATGAAAATCTCAATCGCCAGAGCAGTCAGCAAGGAAGCAATGGAGTTAGAATGAATCAGAAAATGCCCTAAATTCGACCTTATACCTATCTAAGTAAAGGTACTCAAACCATGCCACGATAAGACATTTAATAAGTCCCGGGAAACCCAGGCCCCAAGCTGAATTTTGAAAATCGGAATGCCGGAACAAAGATTTCACGAATGCGTAAACCGGAAAGCTCATGAAGATCGAGATTTTGTTGCATCCGGAAAGTCCGAGAGGGACCGAAAATCCGGGTTAGCGTAAACTGACCTGGAGAATCCCCGCCAGAAACGCGCGAACCGGTGGCCGAAGAACTGGGGAGGTGGAAAATCCCCGGGATCCAGATGAAAACCCGACTTGGCCCAAAACCTTACTTCAATCAATTCCAACCTCGGCAGCGGTAAAAGCCGCCATGACCAACATGTCAAGACCCTAAAAAATGATAAACTACAAAACTGTAAAGGTCAAAGACACCAAAAAAAGGGGTCCCCACTCCAAGTGGGGCGTGTGTGCGAAAACTGCACAATAAATGGCGACTCCGCTGGGGAAATGCTCCTGAGCATTTTGATGACAAACTGGAATCAAGAACCCAAAACTCATGGTTTCAAATCAGATACCTAGCCACCACCCTAAGTTAAAGCAATGTAAATTCTCACCAATCCCCACATTCCTATACCAGTGGTCTGGCGGTAAATTTTGCATGTGGCTAATTTCCACCCTCGGGCCATTGCAAGAAGAACCGCACTTAGAGGAATGGTGACTCACATAAAGATTCTTACTTAAAAACCTGGATAGAGCTCGGCCGGGCTACCGTATCCATAGCCTGGATGAGGTTATCACACAGATCCTAAACATAGTTTCATCACAAATGTGTGTCTATAGCTCCCTAGAGATATTCCGGGACCCCTCGATGAGTTGAATCCAAACCTCAGATTTTTAAATATATATATATTTTCTTCTTTTGCTATTTTACTGATATTTCCTTTTATTCAACCTGTGAACAGTGAAGTTCGCACTCAGGGCTGAGAACCATAGTGGCACTAGAGTAGAAAAATATTTTTCACCTGTCCAGACCTTATAAGGATCTTTTACAACTTCAGGTATGTTTAAAGATTAAAGGTGTAAGACCCCAATACACTCCTGTTCAGACTGACTGGAAAACCTTCACCTTACCACCAGGACAAATGACAGAGGCAAAAGAATTCATACCATGGCGCGCTGGAAAAATGATCAAAGTTTGTAAGGGAAATATCAGGAACATTAGACCTGCTTTGCCACCATTACTATACAGATGCACCCACAATCCCAAAAGGAGATAGGACCAAAAGCAAGAGCAACGCCAAACAAAACAAACAAACCCAAGCGAACCTATTCTAACCAAACAAAACCAGCAAAGCAAGAAAGGAAACCTACCCCTAACCAAAGCAAGCGAAATAAACAAAGAAAACAACCTAACTAACTATTTACAGGGCAAAGAGCTGAAAACAGCTCAAGACTGGAAATAATGTTTGAGATACTGCCCATTGACAGGCAGTGGGATGTCTTCTCCCGTGAGAGTCCTCAAACGGAAGGCATTATCTCCTAGAATTTTGGCAATCTGGTAAGGATCGAGCCACAATTTATCAAATTTTCCATGGCTCCCTTTCTAATTATGTGGCTTATCCCAATACAGGACAAGGTCAGAAATCCTAAAAGCCTTAACTTTAGCTCTCTTGTCGAACCATCGCTTGACTACCCCCTGATGTTTAGCAAAACTTTCAAGGGCATTGTCCCGTTTTTCCTCAAGATGCAACAATTCAGCTAGCCTTGCTTCCCTTCTATCCCCTTCATCGTAAAACTGGTTGATAAACTGTAGAGTCAGGATTTTGAGTTGGATGGGGAAAACTGGTTCCAGGCCGTACACTAAATGATAGGGAGAGGTACCAATGGAAGACTTAATCCGAGTACGATCTGCTGAAAGAGCAAACCGAAGCTGGGTGTGCCAGTCTTTTGGGTTCCTCTCTAACAGTTTTCGGATGACAGTTAACAAGTTCTTGTTAGAGGATTCAGCTAGACCATTCCCATAGGGATAATAATTAGATGCAAATTTGACAACAATGCCATGATCAAAAGCCTAGTTTGAGAATTTCAAAGATGCAAAGGCAGGGCCATTATCACACACAACAGCAACAGGACACCCAAACCGATTGAGAATGGCAGATTCAAGAAAATCAATTACTACCTCTGATGTACACTGCCTACAAGCAAACGCTTCAGTCCATCTTGTAAAGTAATCAGTTATGGTAAGGATATACCTGTGTCCAGCGGAAGATGGTGGATTGATGGGGCCTATGAAATCCATACCCCATTGAGCAAAAGGTATTACCTCAATCACAGACTGGAGCGGAAGTGCTGCACACCTTTCCCTCGTTGCTGCAGCCTGGCAAGTGTAACAGGTCCGGACATGATAATGAACATCCTTGAATAGGGTAGGCCAGTAGTACCCCGCCCTCAAAATCTGGTTTGCAGTAGCAATGGCAGAACCATGACCAGTACCATATTTCTCATGAAACTCATTCATTACCCTTTCAGCTTCCTGTCTTCCAAGGCACCTCAAGTAAATACCTTCGTGATTCTTCTTGTATAGGACAGCCCCTTTCAGCATGAAACCGTCACTTTTCAACCTCAATGCTCACCTCTGTACTGCATTTAAATGACCAGGAGCTTGTTGATTCAGCAAATAATAGACTATATCATCATACCAGCCATCTGGGGAAACTTCTTCAACATCATAGTTATGAACAGACAATTCAGGGCCTATCTCCGCCATGGTCTGGGTGAGTCCCTGTCCTCTTACCAGCTTCATGGGCTGGATCTCAATGTCGTACTCCTGAAGCATGGTTACCCATTTAGCTCTATGCTCCCCTAACTCATTCTGCATCAACAGTACCTTAACTGCAGAATCAGGAACAATTGCAAACACCTTGTTTCTGAGGATATAATGCCTGAATTTCTTTACTGCTCGAACAAGGGCATAGGCTTGCTTCTCCACACATGGGTATTTCAGCTCAGCATCCTTCAATGGTGCACTCATGAAAGTGATGGGGTGCTCATTCCCCTCATCAGACTTCTGAGTTAGCATTCCAGCACAGGAATGGTCCGAAGCAAAGGAATAGATATAGAATGGTTTACTATAATCTGGACTCACCAACACTGGAGCATCAACAATGGCTCTTTTAATCTCTGCAAAGGACTCCTTTGCTTCTGCAGTCCACTCGATCTTGGCATCTTGTTTTAACATAGCATTTAATGGCTTCACAATCTCAGCAAATCCAGTGATGAATTTCCTGACAAAATTAATCTTACCAAAGAAAGATTTCATCTCCTTCTTACTGGCAGGTGGCTGAATTTTCAAGATGGCCTCTACTCTTTCTGGATCTATAGCAATGTCTTTCTCTGATATCACATGCCCTAATAGCTTGCCTTCTGTGACCCCGAAAATACACTTCTTGGGATTCAAGGAGATGCCAAATTCTCTGCACTTCTGGAACACCTTACGCAGATATGAGATATGATCCCCTCTGTTTTTGGAGAAAACAGTCAGATCGTCCATGTAAATGATAATGCACTTTCCTATGATGTCCTTGAAAGCGATATCCATAGCTCGTTGAAACGTGGCTCCTGCATTGATAAGCCCAAATGGCATCCTCCTGTAGGCGAAGGTTCCCCACTTAGTTGTAAAAGTAGTCTTGTGTCTGTCCTCATACTGGACCATCACTTGATTATACCCTGAATATCCGTCCAGAAAGGACATCATCTGCGATCCATTAACCACTTGTAACACCTCATCCAAAGAGGGAACTGGATAATTATCTTTCTCTGATGACCTATTCAGATTTTTGAAGTCAACACAGAGCCTAATTTCACCGTTCTTCTTTCTTACTGGAACCAGATTAGCCACCCAAGTAGAATGCCTGACAGGAAATATGATTCTAGCGGACAGCAGTTTCTGAACTTCCTTTTGTATGAGTGGCTCCAACAATGCATAGGCTTGTAGTCTCCATTGCCTAAAAGGTTCAGGCTCGGTCTCGAGAGGGGTATAGCATGAGTTACATGATGTATCATAAGTCTTCAAGTCTTCATAACCCCGTAGCTAGCCTGCTCAGAAAGTCGATAGGTCTGTATTATTCCCTCTTTCTTCTATACATACCTTACCAATGAAAATGTTTTACATTATCTGCCCACATTATGAGTACTACTATCCACTAATGGATTTCTTTGATTCTTGCCCCGGTCTCTAATTTTTTCCATCTAAAATTCTCTTTAACTCCATGACTATTCCCTGGGAATAGTGTTAGACTTCAAATTCAACACACCTCTAGGGTCCAATTCTACTTTGGGTTCCCCTCATTGCCACGATCTGCGGAAGGTAAGACATCCGTGTTCGTGATAAATTCTAAAATATGTTTATCATCCTCAAACACCAAAATTAGTCACATTGTCAGAACCACCCGGACGGTTTTAATTCAACAAGAACTTCTTTCAATCCCGATAAAGATGCCTAGCACCGGCCTTTGAGTTTAGGGAATCAGCAGTTTGATTCTTCTTCCTTGGGATCAATTGGATATTAAAAGCGTCGAATCCCTCGATGAGGTCCCACACCCTATGTCTATAGTTGGTCATTCTCCTGTCGTGACACGCATACTGCTTTCTTACTTGTTTGACCACTAATTCTGAGTCACCAAATACTTGCAAGACCTTGACCTTTTTCTTGAGTGCCATAAGGAGTCCATGAATTAAAGCTTCATATTCAGCCACATTATTTGTACAATGAAATTGGAGCCTATGAGCTGCAAAGAAACTCTTACCTTTTGACCGACAAATTAACCAAAATTTCCTTCTTGTTTAGACTTAGACCCATCAAACTTAAGAGTCCAGTATTCTGCAGTGGTGGTTTTCTTCATTCTGTCTTTTGGTTTATCAGTATTAGAGGCTTTCTCAGTCATGGTAGGTTTCTGGCCCTCACACTCCTCTTGAAGATTCTGCTCCTCTATCTTAACTGCTTGAGTCAGATTCATGCATTTCTGGACTTGTTTTACTGCTGTCTGGCACAAGCAACATTCCAACTCAGAGTGAGAAGCATTGTGGACTCTGCACCAGTTTGGTAAGAGTAATTCCTCAAAGTTTGTCTTCCTTCCTAGATGATTTTGGTCCTCCATACATTGCTTAATGAATTCCTGGAAATCGTTTAATAAACTGATCTGTCTATCCTCAGGTTCTTCTTCTTCCTCAACTGATTCTGTCAGGACCTCAACAAGACTGGACCCTGTCTCGACATCAGCTGGCATCGTATGCAACATCAATACCTCTTCTACATTTGATTCTCCATATTGGGCCGATAGCAGGTAATTTCCCATTCCAGCTTCTGATATGAGAACTTCGGTTGAAGTCTTTTGGTATTATGTTATCATATACTTCATTCTAGGCTCCCTCTCAATCCTTATCTGATTGGGCACTCCTTTCCAGGGAAGCCACATGTGAGAGTGATCAGTGGACACATACCCATTCAGAGCCTTTATAAAGTCCCTTCCTAAAATTAAACCGTATGCATCAGGAATGTCAGCTACCTAAATGTTAATAACTTGTTGGATTCTTGGATCTGAAGCTATCTGCATCTGGATCATATTGAGTTCCCCTACTACACTCACTTCGGTTCTGTCCAACTGAGTGACCTTCTTCTGGGAATCAGCAGGTGTAATTCCCAGAGCCCTACAAACTCCGAGAGGCATCACATTGGTGGAAGCACCCGAATCCAACAAACAATTGTGAAGGTTCTTACCAAAGATTCTGACCGAGATCAGAAATGGTGGAGTCTCCGTCTTCCCTTGAAACAAAGTGGGCTGAGTATCCATCTGGGCCACTTGAGTTCTATCCTTTTCTTTTCCTCTATCTTCAGGGGGTGGATTGGTCTTATTCTGTGTCTGACTTTGTGTGTTCACAGACTGAAAACTGGAAGTTTGGCTGACATGCTCACCAGAAGGCTTGTCCAATGTCTTTGAATTTGCATCATAAGTACCTAAGACGGCTTTCCTAATTGCAGGAAATCTTAACAACTCAAATGCAGAAAGGTTTACCTTTAGCTTCTTAAATTCCTCTACAACATACGAAGCCATCTGCTCTTCACTCATATCAGTAGAGGCCTCCTTAGATGGCTCCTCTGCCTTATCCTTGCTTGCTTGAACAGTCCTTTCCTTCTGTGGTTCTGCTTGAGCTTGTCTATCTTTCAAAAGGTATTGCTTGGAAACCTGTGGATAAGACAGATTGTTGCTTGCATTAGGATCTGGAGGAGTACTAAATTTTTTGGGAGGAATGGAGGTAGTGAAAGGTCCTCCGGGTGGTGGACGCCTGTGGGGCATATCCCTCAATCCTTGTCTCTGGAACATCTGTACTTCTTCAACATAAGCTTCATCCTGATCCAAGGGGCCATTGTCATTCATCTCTGCTTCATTAAACAGCTAAGCTACTTCATCTCCATTACAAATCTGATCTGTTTCATCTTTCTGGGAATCAGGTTCTTCCAGAATATTTTTGTCACTGGCTGGAAAAGGAGCATGGTTTAATACCAGCACAGGAGAATCATATGAACTGGAAGGAACAATTTCCTGTCCACTCACGTTGTTCTCTACCTCATACTGAAAAATGGAAGCAGCAGTCTGGAACTCCGGACATTCCAATTCCGAATGCTGACTCGTTTTATGGAGTCTACACCATCCTGATAGGGCTACTTCTGCGAGATACACACCAGTAGGAGGTTTGTCTTGGCTGACTGGCTGGTTCGCAGATTGATTGACAAATTGATTTGCAGACTGATCCAATGGGGTGGGAACTCCTCCATTATTAGGCCCTGTATTCCAAGTTCTGTTCTGTCCTTGTGACGACCTTTTATCAAATCCTGACCCACTTCCTTGGCCTCTATCGAAGTTTTTTCTCCTATCATTGTTGAAACCTCTATCCTGGTTGTAACCTCTGTCATTATAAAATCCTCTGTCATTACGTTGTCCCCTGTCAAAATTCTGCCCTTGCGAGAACTCTCTATTCTGATTAGATTGCATTCCCTTTTGAGAAGCTTGTAGTTGGCTATTCTGATTTCTCAAGTAAGTCACTTCTAGATTTAGCTTCTTTATTTGTTCAGCCATTTCATCAATCATTTCCTTATTCGGGTCTCGGTAGAGAGGTTGATTTGGGTTACTCAGAGGTTGGACAGGCACTGTGGCAGATCCCAAAGACTGATGTAACACTTTAGAGTTCTGCAGATAAGCAGGGAAATTATTTGGCTGTGACTAGTACACGGGCTGATTAACTTGCTGTTGAGGGAAGTTTGTCATAGGGGAAATCTGGTTCATAGGATGACCAGGGTGTGGTACCATCGATAATTGGGGAACTGGATTCATAATAGGGGTATGATTGGTGAGAGCCTGATTTACTACCTGAATCTCGTTGGGATGTGCAACTAGTCCCAGAGAAGGCAATGGCCCAGTCAAGTGCTGTCTCAAGTCTGTACTAAGCTTTACAGCTTCCGTATAAGCATCAGTCAAGGTACCTGGAGGGTTAGGTCTCCATTTCAGAAAGGTTGCTGTTAGACTATCCAGAGCTTTGTAATATACTCCCAGGGCAGTATTATTATCTAGAACATATGGGTCTTATAATCTGGTGAACACATGATGGAATCTATTATTGAAACTGGCTATGGGTTCATTAACCTCTCTCTTGACTTTGATAAATTGCAGGTATAGCTCATTAGCACTGATGGGTATTCGAAATTTTTGCAAAAAGGTCTTTTCAAGGTCATTCCAATTCTGAATTGAGCCAGCAGGGAGATGGTTGTACCAATAAAAAGCTTCTTCTCCCAGGGAATAAGGAAATAACCTACAAGCAACATCCTCATGGACAATTCCTCTGTCTTTGAGGAAAGTTTGAAAAATCCTTATGTGTTCTTCTGCAGTTCTATTTGGGTCATTTGCATGGAATTTCGAGCAGAAATGCTCAGGATTTTTAGGCATTACATTATAAGCACCGAAGGACAAAGGTGATGGATTATTGGCAAGGAAAGCCATTGGTAAGAGTGGGGGTGGAGGTTGTGGTTGGTTAATGGCAGGCTGGGGCTGTTGAAGAGGGACCTCTTCAGGGATAGGTGTTGCTTCAACCTCAGGATGTGAAGATATGGACGATGTGGGTGAAGGGATGGGTGATGATGATTCTCCCCTTACTCTAGTCCTCCTTGACCTATTGGAGAACTGTAGCTCTTCTAAATCCTCCTCTCTTGTGTTGGATCTGGTGGCTCTCCCTGCCATCCTCTACGGAGAGATGAATTCCAAGAGCGATCAGGTGTGCTCATTCCAGCCCACCTCCTTCTAAGCGCCAATCTGTTTGGTGATTGTTTCTGCAAAATAGCTTTCAACTTGGACAGAAAATGATCATTCCATCTCTCTTGAAGATAGAAATCCTTGCTTGATTTAGTGCTGAAATCCTTTGAAATTCTACCGGGTGTTGGGTCATAACCATTGCATAAAACAGCTGGATAGAGTGCTGATAAAACGTGATCTGATGGACAACCTACAAACAAAATTTGTACCTTTTCAGTTGCCTGGATCTGAAATACAGCAGAAGTGATCTTGGATCCTAAAATCCCTAACCGGGCCAGCGAAAATTGCAAAGATAGGGATGCGGAGGTGAAAATCTGGAACTACTAAAGGACAAACAATGCAAATGACGTATATACAAGGATGGTTTATCTCAGGCCGTAACTACGACCAGCAAAGAGCAATCTTACCAAGAGCGATTGCAATCTTAACTACGAGGGAATGCGAATTTTTCAAATCATAGACTTGCATCTACAACGAACTTAAGCACGTTTGAATATATGGTCGAGGTTAAACTACCAATACAATCAGATAGTTACTGGGAGTATAGACCAGAGATAGCTACAAACATTCCAAATATGAGATCACAAACATCATTTATCCAACCAAACTAATTTATTTCTGAATATTAAACCCTAAATCTTCAAGAAATTTAAAAGATAGAACAAAGGAACCATGCAAGATGAGATAACACAAAGGATTTCACCAGGAATAACCACAATGTCTTCAATTGTATTAATCACCAGAAAATGCTGCAACAATTCAACTGTTCTGAATATAGTGTTTGCTTCAAGAAACTTCAAATACTCTAACTATAGCTCTTGCTCTATTACTGTATTGCTATATCTATAACCAATGTCTCTCTTACAATGAGGCAAGAGTGCCTAATTATATCAAATTCTCCCCAAAACATGTCGGCCCAGCCAAACATTTTACAAAAAAAATAATCAAAAACCGCCAAAACAGGTCGGCCAAGGAAACAAACTAAGGCACACATTTAATGCCATCATCCAAGTCGGCCAAGGCATAGTCCCCAAGGAAGTCCGGTCCAATGCATGCCCTATAATAATAGGGAAGCACAAATCTCGAAAAGAGCATTAACTACTACTCCCTTTGTCTTTCCTCTGCGCTGGTGACCCTTGGACCTTCGAGAATATCCCATCCAGCTCAGCAATAGGTGGCAATGGAAAAACCCTGAGTCTGCATTTAATTGAATCAATTGCCTCATTGGACCGCTCAATAGTTTTCTTCCAGTCCTTCCTGCTGGCCATGTACTTGTCTATCACTGCCAAGTAGGTAGCTGCATCATCAAGCAAATGGGAGGTGACAGCTCCATCAGATTCTGGGGCATAAACCTCATGCCACCATTCCTTCAGTTGATCTAAGCTCAAATATTTGGGAGCTATTTTCTTCCTCCCTGTCATCACCTCAAAGAAGGTAATGCAACCATCATAAATTGCAGTGAGGTTAGCATCAATTGATTTCCTTCATTTTTGTATCTTTTTCAGGCCTCCCTGCCTGATCTGCAATGCCTTGAACCACTCCCATGGTTCATCCAATCTAGCGGAAGGAAGGATTCCATCTTTTCCCAACTGATCCTTGCCATAGCCTAGAATAGTCCTTGATTTCTTCAACAGGAGGTCCATGTCATTCTTATCCTAAGACAAGATGCTCTCCAACAGCTCCTTTCCCCAGACTGCATCCTTGCCCACAGACAGGATCTCTTTGATAGCTTCATCTCCTTGTGTCTTGACACCCATTAACCAGTCTATGGCAGCCTGAGTGGAAGCCTTCATCTTTTCAATTCCGGAGATTGTCTCCTTAGGCAGAAATCTCGGAGTAGCAGAGGAGGAAGGATGGAGAGACTGTAGAGGCTTCATTACCTCCTCCAGACATTTCCTCAATCTTTCATTTTCTCTTTTCAGCTCTCATTTTGACTGGGTCTCCTTCTTTAGTCTGTCAACAATTATAGCACTCCACCCTTCAAATTCCTCAATATCCTACTCCAGGGAGGCCGGGCCAAGGTTAATAGTTTGAACATTGTAATCCTGGCCTGTTACCTCATCTCTTATTTTATCTGCAGCAGGGGTGGCAATGTGAACTACCCGGTTATGCACCTCATCCCTTTCCACCCAGGAAATCACCCTTGCAACCTTCTTCTTCTTCCCTTTGCCGATCTGAGATAACATTTCATCCCAGTCTAGAGGAGTGTCTTCAACAATCACCTGTTTCTTCTTTGCAAGGTCTCTCTCTAGCCAGTCCGGGGCTACAGGGTCAGTCCGAATTTCTTCCGTATGGGTTTCTCCCGGGTCTTCTTTCACTTTCTCCTCTTCTGCGGCTGTCACCTTGACCTCCTCCTCAGTTGTTACTTTGTCACCTTCTTTCTCCAGAGTCTGCTCACCTTGATCAGTCTCCTCAAATCCCAATTCTGGAAGCACCGGTGATGGAGTCCTGGCAGGGATGCTTTCCTCCGGTTCCGATGATCCACGACCCTTATCACTCTCCGGAGAATCCTCGTATTGTACTAGGGGAGAAGTGTGCCTTTCTTCCATTTCCACCTCAAGCTCGGTAGCCCCACTGAACAATGTTACTTCTTTGAATGGTTCTGCTTCCACGCTAATTTCCTGTTCATCCGGATTCTCCAGTTCTGGTATGCTCTGCAGAGGAGAAACAAGCTTATCTTGCTCTTTAATTGGTAATGCTAGTGGGGAGTCCTTTGGCTATGCAACATCCTTGGGAGAAGGGGTTCTTGATTTACGGGTATACACTTTGGTCTTTTCCCCTCTGGAGCTCTCTACATCAACAATTGGAGGTTCATCCTCCGAAGTGGCCTGATCCTTCTTCTTTGCCACCCTTGCAGTTCTAGCTTTCTTAGGCGGTGGAGGGGAATCCTCTTCTTCAGCTTTCTCTACTTCTTCCTCATCCGAGGACTTGCTGATTGTCAGAGTCTTCCACCTGCGCTTGCCAATTGGTTTCCTCTTCGCTGCAGGTTCAGTCCCTTAGGACCTCTGACTTTAATTTTGAATGGCGAGGTTTTAGCCATTTTCCCTTTGGGGTCCTCATCCCCGAATTCTTCAGAAGTGGACATGGGGTTGAGATTCCCCATCAAATCAAAGGTACAGGGCACATTGGCATTCTCCAATACCCAGACTTTATGCTTAATCCAAGAAAAGGTGAATCTCAACACCGGAGTCATCAAGTCCTCCAACTCTGTCACCTCAGGCTCACTCCAATCAATGTCTGCAACTGACCTGTCCTTTATGGGCTCATAAACATGATCTTGAACCAATTTTCTATCATCATCCAACTGATCCGGAATCAGCTTCAAATTATATTGTCTAATTGCCTCCACAGGTAGCCGGGAATATCTCCTCTTCCTTGCATCAAGGTCATCCTTGATATTGACCCAGTAGTCCTCTAGGTCCTCCTTATGCCTAAATTCCTGGGTAGCCCTCTTCTGTGCCTCTCCGGTTATATCAAAGTTCATTCTCTTTGAATGGAAAGAGAATCCATAAGCCGCTAACTCCTCACCTGCAGTGTAAGCTGATTGAATAGATGGGCACATTTCCCCCACACCGATCCCAAGAGGGAAGTCTCCTCCAAATCCTGTCTTATGCTTTTCCCTCTTCACCACTGCATCAAACTCACAAATCTTCCTCACAACTTATAGTAGTACAATATGGTCTGTGGGATATCTGGGTAACCTGTAAGGAGCAACTGGGCATCCATCAATCCAGAGGTATGTGAAGGTAGGGAACTGGATAAACCATGCTCCGTAATTCTTGATCAACCCCTTAGCCCCATCGGATAATCTGATGTGCTCTACATTTTGAAGTGTCTGAGTAATGTGCATTGTGAATGCGTCATTGGCCCTCCTATAATCTTTATGTCCCAAATGTAGCTCCGGATAGACTTCATAGATGATGTCCTACCCAATAGTTCCCATCGGAGTCAGTCCTTTGTAGGGATAGGAGATGGCCAACACATACATGATGTAGGAGGACATGGTGAACTTCTTTACCTCCAGGACATTTCTCAGTTGTTTGTCTATTTCTGCACTAATGAGTCCTGCCCAGTGATAATTTGTCCCTTGACTCATCTTGGTGATCACGTGGACCATCCAATTCTCCAATACTCCGGCAGTCCTCAATCCAGCCACCCTGCTCAACAGTGTGATGGCATCATAGATATCCGGCCTGAATTTCACCCTGTGCAACTATTTAGGCAATTTGGAATGGTGAGATTTTGGCTTCTCCAGCCATGAGTTGATGATCTGCTGAGCCTTAACTGGCTCATTCTCATAGTATGTTCGGGCAGTGTCAATGTTTAAAGCACAGACCGAGGGGAGATCTGGCATACTGAAAGCCCGGGCAATGGAGGCCGGACTGAAATTGGCCAAGACTCGTCCCTCAGTGTTGACCACCATCTGTGTATCAAAAACGTATTATCGGGCACATTCAAGAATCAATTCATAGCACTGAACCGCTGGAGGGAACCCTGCCACATGCACCAATCCCGAGTTCATCATTCCTTGTCTCAAGGCTGACTAGTCCTTCTCAGCCGTTCTGTCTCAGAAATTGAAGATGCCCCTGCACCACCTTTAGACTTCCCAGCAGCAGCCTTGCTTGATTCGGCCTGCACATTCAAGAATTGTAAGCTCATATTAATCCAAAGGGTTAGCACACATCATATAAATCCATCAAAATCTGTTGCTAACTACTAATCCATCGGGATCCGGAGAAATCAGATAGTCCGGGAAAATCTCGCAATCCGGGAAAACACCGTCGGGGCAGAATTTTGAAGAAATCCGACCCAAATGGATTCCTGCTACCAAAGCACCATTAGTCGGGTAAATCATTAATTGCGAATGGAAAATCAAAGGATAATTGTTAAATTTACTCATTGGCAACAAGAAATAAGCATAAACAATCATTCCATCAATCCTATCATCGAAATATACAAAAGAACACAACCAGACAGGAAATCCGAAAAAAATCCGGATGGGACGGATTTCTGCGGACAGCATAAAATGCACTGGGAATTAACCCAACCCGTGGAATAAGCCCAAACTGGGAAAATCCGGGAGCAACGAAATTCTGCAGCAGTCCCGGAAACCTGAAAAATGGCAAAACGTGCACCAAGACTCGAACGACCACGGGATCTCCACTACCTGAGCTCAAATGATCCCAAAACTAGCAATAATCAACAATCTCAAGTATGCAAAGGATTTCAACTCTCAAAAGCCCTCAAAGGATGGATCCCCGTGTTAAAATAATGGTGCCCTAACTCGAATGACCAACTCTCCGCCATTAAAACCAGAGCAAGCTTTAGGGCTCAAAGTATCGGTTCAGGATTTATCTAAAAGCCCTTTAATCTTCACAGGATGGGAAGCCAACATGACATGGGACAGAAGTCACTCAAGCATAAAATAAAATCATTGTTTTGGGCCGAATACCAAGGGAAACCCTAATTTCGCGTGATAACGCATTTCGCGCCCGAAACAAACAAGCAATCCGACCCAAAATGCCACCTAAAGGATAAATATGCAATCCAACAGACAAATGGAGCTCACAGGGCATGGATAATGGGGTTCCATATCAAAAATGGGATGGACCCTGACTCTTTAAATACAAAATCAAAATCAAATCAAGGGCCGACCCAAATTTAACAATACCCAGTGCAAGAAAACCCAAAATCATCTCATAAGCAAACGAAAGGGTAATGGATACATACCATGGATCAAGGCGGATGAAATTCAAGCTTAAAAAGTCGACCACACAACGAACACGCCCAGGCGGTAAAAATACCGGCACTAGCACTCAAGAAATCTTCAAGCAAACAAAGCAGGATCAAACCCTCAAAGCTCAAATGAAAATATCAATCGCCAGAGCAGTCAGCAAAGAAGCAATGGAGTTAGAATGAATCAGAAAATGCCCTAAATTCGACCTTATACCCATCTGAGCAAAGGTACCTCAGCCATTAATGCGCGATAAGACATTTCTGACAAGTCCAGAAACCCGAGCCCCAAGCGGAATTTCGGAAAATCCCAGAATGCACAGAAACACAGATTTCATAGAAATGCAGAAACCGGGGAAGTCAGGAAGATCGGGATTTTGATAGAATCCGAAAAAATCCTATAGGACCAGAAAATCCTGAAGTCAGGCAGAAACCTAGAATCGGAGAATCCTGCCAGAAACGGACAAGGAACTAGGGCCGGAAGAATCCACCAGAGGTGGAAAATCCTGGATCCAGGTGAAAATCCGGACTTGGCCCAAAACTCAATTTCAATCAATTCCAACCTCAGGGCAAAGGGAAAAGCCAGCAAGACCAACATGTCAAGACCCTAAAAATGATAAATCCAGTAAAATCAAAGGTCAAAGACACCAAAAAAAATAGGTCCCCACTCCAAGTGGGGCGTGTGTGCAAAAACTGCACAACATAACGTAGGCAAGGCAATCGATCGATGAGCCCCTGAGGCCGCACTAGGTTAGTTCTTTAGGGTTCATCATCACACACAAACCATTGTCAACACATCATACCAAGTCATGTATCAACAAGATGAACAAGTTAAAAATATTATCAAGTCAAATAAAACAAATTTCCAAATCAACAAACAAAACAAATTCAACTTTTGTCTACTATAGGATGTGTCCTTCCTATAAACAAATATTAGCAAAACAAAACAATTTATGTCTTATACATGATGAGTCCTTCTTGCATATATACATTGTCAAACAATTGACCTAACATTACATAGGTTACCACATCAACGACATCAGAATCAACGTCTTATATGATGTGTACCTTTCTAAAACTAGACTTTTGTCATGCCTTATATAGATAGTCACAGATTCAAAACCAAACACAACATCTTAATCGGTATGTGTCTTTCCTAAAATAATCTTATCGAACATCTTATTAATCAAGAAAATCCAAAAAATAGATCAAGTTTTGGCAAATATTTTATTGGCTTTTGATTTTGTGGCATATTTATCTTATCATTTCATTTGACTTTATGATTGGAATCATGTTACTAGCTTTCTCAAGGATGTCCCATGAAGGGTTTAGATAAGCAACAATGTATCAAAATTCTATTTTCTTTGACTATTGTTTGTCAGCTATCTTTTAACATTGGATTTTTAGTCATGTTACTAGTTTCCTCAAGGATGTCCCATGAAGTATTTAGAGGAGCGATGACATCTCATGACCTATCTTTTATGTGTTTGTTGCTTGTGGTTTGTCTTGAAAAAAATATTGGGGCAATTGTGCCCTTAGTATGAGTTAAAGACAATCCTTTCCTATGATTGTATATTGTTAGTAGGTGGATGACCTTGCACACCTTGATCTATGTTATATCATGGTGTCTTTCTCCATTTTTATTAGTCCCACCCAATGATGATAAAGTGAAATTCCTTTTGTGATATGGTGAAACCTCAAAGATTCCTAATACTAACATCAATTTCTTTTCTAATTTATATTTCTTTCTACACTAACATTTCTTCTTTCTTGCATTATGATAGATTCCTATGACACAAAAAAATATAAAGCATCCTTCTTATGCATTCATGTTAGAAACAACATGTGGATATGATACATTGCAAATCATACATATATCTTGCATTTTGAAAACACAAAAACATAGGAATCTATCATATCAAGGAAATCATAGTATAATAGGCATTCATCATCTTAGAGTACATTACATAAGTATTACATGTTACATCCATTACCATCAAATGTATAACATCACATGTAGATATCATTGTACATATAAACATCTAATTACATCTCATATTAAAAATTACATATCATCAAGTGATACCACATCACATCAAAGTATACATAATCATATAGAATCAACATCGCACCATAAGTTGCATAAACACTCCATAATGTAAATATGATCATCCATCACATAGGCATATCATATAGACAATAACATGCATAAATAAAAGATTGCATAATAAATAAATAGAACTGCACATCATGAGA
>VDFB02088890.1:0-12211 GCA_007258455.2 Sequoia sempervirens
AAACCATAAAAAGATAAATTTTATCCTGGAAACCTCAAGATGAGGAAAACTAGTTGGAATTGGCAATTGTACCTCTTCTGAGCTTCCTTGGAAAGAAAACAACTACAAGTGTAAGAAACTCAGTCCATGTGTTACCTATCTTCCTAGTTCTCTCTAGCTTTGAATACTTCAACCTTACAACTTGTGTATTATGCCTACAATTCCTTCCTTCTTAGTTGCACTCTTACTCTTGTGTATTGTACTTTGTAACTTGTTAGATTGTTCTTCCAAACCTTCCAATTGAAATTACATTCACTATGAAATGCCTCCCTCCCAACAATCCAACCTCCTCATGCCCTGAAATAGGTACAAAAGAATCCCCCTGTACTCTAAATGGAGAATTGGACAAGAAAACATCACATTGTTCACCTCACATTCTCATACACTACATCAGCAAAACCGACCCTTCTTCCAAACGAAAGGTTTTGAAACCACCCCCTACAGGAACTAGTAGTTTCATACTATTGATTCTTGGGGTGCATTTTTGCAGTTGAAAATTCAATAATGACTCCATTTGCTAATGTAGAATCTTTTCCCAAATCCTTAGGGACCATACCTACCCTCTTAGAGAGACTTTTTGTTCCACAAAAGATTAATCTCCAAAAATAGATTAGCTTATTCCTCCACCTTTGAAATTTGTGTGTCAATATGTAATGTCCCTTCCTTAGGCAGCTCAGACTATAGCGGAAGTTGGCCTACTATTTGGGTTCTCATAGGTCAGCAGAATGGATAGGGGACCCAACGGAGGGCTATGGAGTTTAGCTGGGAGCCTTACGAGCCTTTCAGTTTGGAGTTTAGTTGATGAATCCAGGGATAAAGTGAAAATATTAAAGTTTGTTTTAATGGAATAGTAACAGAAAATCATAAGATGAATAGTGAAAAGTGGCCCCCCCATCCTAGCAACTCAAGTTGTTTTTAAAAGTGGCCCTTTTTTTTGATGAGGAAAGACTCTCAAGAGGATTATTTTATTGACTTTTATAAAAACGCTCATGGGAGGCTATAAAGCAATATGTTGGGCTCATTTTTGGGCATTCTATTCTCATTTTTACAAAAGCAATTGCAGGTTTGAGCTCTTGGAAGAGGGTTTCAGCAACATATAGGTCTTCTAAGGATGAAATCCCTTGGAGGATAGTGGATTGGAAGAAAACCTAGTTCACAGAACAGGGAAATCTACTTTGGGTTTCCATTTGGGCATCATTGGACTTCATTACAAGTTAATTTGCACTTAGAATTGATTGCAGCAGGGAGTTATCAGAAAATAATTGCAGATTTTGATAGTTTATGGCAGCTAAGGCACATGGGTATTTGATTTTATTGCATATTCTTCCACGGCAACAATTTATCTTCAATTTGGTACCTTATTCGTGGAGTTTTGATCAAGGTTGCTTGTTGGGTATTTTAGGAGGCACCTAGGGTTTGGTAAAAGGTTGATGTTCCTGATTTTTATCATTATTTCCAGCCTATTGGTGATCCTCTACAACACTTATTTCATCATCATACTCAGCCATACTGTTTGAAGTTGTAACAGTGAAGTGATTCATGATTTGACTTCAATAATCAAGCTACAATTGGAGCTATACATCCGGGTATGTGTTTATCATTTTGGGTAGTCAAATATTGCATTATATAAGGGTTTTAGACTGTTGTTACAGTCTGATTTAATGTATATCAAACCTCTGAAACTTGTAATCAGATCTGATATAGTTGAAAAAAAGGGGTTCTATTGAGTTGCAATTGTTGTCTTTCACTTATGCAATAGTTCTCTTTCATTTCTATGCTTTCCTCTATGATTTTGCAATGAAAAACAAGCAATGAAATTCAAACAAACAATCAGCAAAACCAAATCAGACCATGTAAGACAACTGTTTGACATTATGGCAAGAGGGCAAAACTGAAAAATTCAGGGTAGAATTGGTAAGGGATCTTTCACAATATGCCTAGAACAAGACTCCCTCACATCTCCCTATTCATCCTCCAACCCATTGCTCAATACTCAGGTGCTCTAAGAAAGAAGATAGTGGTGTTTTATCACAATTTTAAATTTATACCAATTGTAAAAAATACCGATGTTTCCTTGGTGCCCTTCCCATGATCTTTTCAATAATGATATTTGGGATTTGTCCTATACCCAAGCTTGATGACATAGATGTAGAATGTCAATGGGAATCACCTTTCAAGTATGAGGTTGTTGGCGAATATAGTGAGGGCCATATGTCTAACTCTTGTACCCAGTCCTGGGCTATGGAAATTTCGGCAGATGGTTATAAGTTTTAACAATTTTGCCTAAAGGTTTTCTTTACAATCACATACACATCTATGGCAGATTGTGATGCAGCTCTCAAGATTGATGTCCAAGTTTTGTATAGATGTCCGATGTCTATTTCATTCTACAGCAGCAATCTTTCCTTCAAGTTTACACAGTCAGTTTCAACAGAAATATGGGTAATTTATGGCCTTCCTCTTGACTTTTGGATCCTTAAATTGTTGGAAATAATGTTTTGAGAAGATTCACAGAAGTGGATCCAAAGGCAATTGATCTGTCCCATGCTACATATGCTCACATAATGGTAAATAGGGACTTAGATCTTCCTCTGCCCAAGAAAATATGCTTATCTTCAAAAGCAGAGAATTATTATTAAGGGATAGACTATCAAAAGATTTTGTTTCATTTCTATTCTTGCAATAAAGTGGAACATGTAGCTAGATTTTGTCCTACAAGAACTTCTAAGCATCCTGTTTTGGGGCACCTCCCTATTGTGGCAAAAAATATGGTCTAGAAACCCAATGTGATGTCCATATGCAAAGACTTCTTTGTGGATCGCAACCATCTCTAGTTCATTCCGAAGGAAGAAGCCCTCCCTTCTTGGATAGCTTTTAAACTCAAGCCGAGGGAAAAAGGAAAAACTAGAGTTTCCTCGAGTACTCCCTTAGGTAGTGTTGAAGATAGCTTAGGAGGGGCTTGTGAGACTTTTCTGTTGCAGCTACTGCAGCACGAGAATATAGTTGAGAAAGATTTGTTGAGCCTTAGCCTATTGGAAGTATGAAAGTGGTTCTAAATGATTTGATTGTCCCAACTCCCCCCTTTGCCTCTCTTGACTTGTGTGACTGGATTCTAATGAAGAAAGAGAACTATCTTAGAATTTGACTCTTTGGGTATGCCCAAGGAGGATTTCTTATGGATCCTTTGGCAGCAACCCCTATTAAGCAACACCATGGTTATTAGATGGTTTTGGAGATAGAACCTGCTACATTGAACCCCATAGAAAATAAAATAAAGGGTTACAAAATGGATCAAGAAAAGCTCCAAACGGAAGCTTGAGTGGGGATTGAGGAGGGATCACAAATTTCCATCCAGCGCATGCTTCTTATGACAAGGGGGAAGGTCCCTCAAGAGGAAAAATGAAGATCTTCCCATGGAATGTTAGGGGACTCAATGTCCCTAATAAAATGAGACTTGTTAAATGCCAGCTTGTTTTTTTTGTCTCCGAATTTGGTTTTCATTCAAGAAACTAAGATGTAAAATCCTAATCTCCAACAACTATTGAGTAGATCTTGGAAAACTTGGAAGGGTATAGTTGAGGATGCATGGGGGTTTCAGGGGACTTGTGCATCCTATAGAACTCTAGCAGCATTCATATCTCCATTTAGCTAGCATGTGAGTTTAAATCTCTTCAAAAATATATTGCAAGTTATTGCATCAATATTTAGGGTCCTAACAGCCTAATCTATAATCAAACACACCTTGGATGAGCTCTCTCGTTACCTTCATCTTGGGAAAGGAAGGTTCTTTTTGGAAGGGCAATTTCAATCCTATAATGGGCCATATCAGTAATAGAGATGGCATCAACACGACTTCCAAGTCTGAGCTTTATTTTAAGGGTCTCATTGCTGAATTTTCTCTTTTTGACATAGTTCCTAAAGTAGGACAATATACTTGGAACAATTGCACAGATTTTGTAATATAGCAGCTAGGTTGGATAGGTTTCTTGGTTCTTCTGAACGAATTCTTAAGTAGTGGTCCTTAGCTTCTGCTATTGCGAATGCTTCTAGTTCTTATGATTTTCCCATTTCTTTCAATATCTTTCTGGATTCTTCTCTATCCAGTTGCCCCTTCAAATTTGAATCAATGTGGCTTCTTCATCGTTCTTTCCACAACTCAATGATGTCTTAATGGCATGAAGGTGCTAGCTTTAAGAGCTCAAGGATGTTCATTTTTTATAACAAATTTGAAGATTTGAAAAATAAAATCAAGAAATGGAATCATGAAGTGTTTGGAAACATTTTTGTTGAAAAGGCTAAGCTGGAATCAGAATTGCAAGTTAGAAATGCTGAAATTCAATCCATAATGCTGAAATTCAATCCATAGGTCTGACTAATGAGCTTCTAACCCTCCAAAGTTATGGTTGAAAGCGATTCTTTTAATTTCCAATCTGCCTCAAAGCTCAAAACGACACAAATATGAGAGAGTCTCCTTTCTTATCTATAATTCCTTCTCTTGTTTTTGTTGATCAAGATGCAAAACTTTTGGCCCCCTTGAGTTTGCAGGAACCTCGTGGTGCAGTGTTCTTAAGAAAGGAAAAGCTATTGATCATGATAGTTTTCGAGCAAGTCTTTTTCAAACCTTCTAGGAGCTTATTAAGGGGCAGTTGTTAGATGTAGTTAATGTGTAATGTCCCTTACCTAGCCTTGCTCTTGTATTTGCTTGTTTTCCCTAGAATTCAATTGTTGATTAGGTTTAGGGTTTCTTCTTTCCAAAAGGAATGTGTTTCTCTAATGAAATAATCCTAGATTAAAATCTGCATTCACCAATTTAAAAACATTTCCACATACACATATCTGTTAGCAATAATATCTAGATATCCACAATATATTTATAAACATGAATCAATTAATGAAGACATAAGAGGAGTGCCATAGGTGGATCCGCCCTGAAGCCCTCATGTAAACTCAAGAGGTTGTCCATCACAATCCTTCTTGCCTAGGGGCTTAGTACCTGCATACTCCACTCATGGTAACACCTCAGAAGACACTCGTCCTATTAGGGGAGAGGAACCATAGAGTCCAAGTGGCCTAAGGCCTACCACCTTCTCTTGCCCAATCCCGTATCTTGGGCCTAAGGGGCAGAGACTTAAGTGGGACCCCCATCTTCCTATAACCCAATCCCTAGTCAAGGGCCTAAGGGGCTGCAAAGCCCAATCCCTTGTTAAGAGCCTAAGGGGCTGCAAAGCCCAATCCCTTGTCTAGGGCCTAAGGGGCTGAAAGTGGGGTTTTTAGGCAATCCAACTTCACCCATGTTTTGTCCATCCTAATAGGTTTACAAGCACATAGTAGACAATCTTTAAACAATCAGATATATTTGCATTCATCCAAAATTTATTTCATGCCTATAATCAAATATATTTTCATTTACCAATGGTTCTTTAAGTTCATCATTTCCTATGATAATTCTCATTATGATAAGATTAAAGGATGTCATTATATCAATAATCAAATTAACAATATCTAATTCTTATATTCAAAATATGCCAAATATTATTGCTAAGTGAATACATCACCTGAACTGTTGTGTCTTCCCATGATTCTTAATTCCTTAGTCGCCTTCCTTCAATCTTACATTTGATTGGTCATATATATTAATCTATCCAGTTTTATATTATGATCGTAATTACTTATAAGGCTCAATAATTGCTGCCAGCATCATTATTACAATGATCGTGTATAAATATATAATTATTTCTAATTAATTTTAATCTTCTAATAATCACTTACTCTATATATATATATCACTTACTATATATATATATATATATAAAACTTACTTCCCCAAATATATTCTTGACAATATCACTTAATCAAATAAATCTCCCATAGTTTATTTCATTTCCAATCTGCTGCTTTATGCAGATTCCTAATTGATTCCTTTTTTTTATTTCTGATTCTTACATTCAATGTCTTTTTATATCTATGTTAAAGGATACATCTTTTCAAGAGTGATGTCCTTATGAAAAGACACAAACATTTATTTAAACCTTCATTATTATTTTTTAAACCACTTTTATTTAGTTATTTATTTATTTTTTCAAACTGCTGTTTTTATAATTAATCCTTCTTCTTTTTTTCACTAATAATCGCTGCATTACATTTTCAATATATAAATATTATTTCTTAATATATATTCTTAAACTAGTGGTTTTATATGTATTATAATATTTATGACTATAATAATAATATTTTATTAATATTATTTTGTAATATTTTCTCTTGTGAAATCTCTATTATTATGATATTTATAATGTACTAATATTAATTGTCTCGTTTATTATAATAAATGTATTATAATTATAATATTCTTGATAATAATATTTAGATTGCCATTACATTTTTGATATTTATTTATCTAGTTATTTATATTTCACACTAAAATGTGTTTTGTGATTATGATTTATTTATTGATTTGCATTTTCATGTGTTACAATTTTGGGACATGACAGTCCTCCCCACCCAAGATTGCTTGCCCTCAAGCAATCATAATCTAAGATGTGTAATTTAAGGCATTGCTCCTTGCGATGAATGATGTTAGCTTTGGTAGGAGTTTGAAGTTCTAACCTACATGATGGTTATTGAAGTAAGTGTATTACTAATTTTCTTAAGTGCTACTATTTCTCCATACCTCTCAACCCCATGATTTAGATTCTGTGAGTCAATATAAAAACTATTTGAATTAGACATTAAACCAGATAACCAAGTAGCTCAATCAAGTAGGCAAGTAACTCAAGTAGGAAAACAAGTAGCTCAAGCAAGCAAACAAGTAGCTCAAGAAAGCAACCAGCTGAAGCACATAGGAAAGTAGCCCAAGTAATCAAGCAACTAGCTCAAGCACACCGGAAAATAGCTCAAGCAGGAAAACAAGTAGCTCAAGCAAGCAAACAACTAGATCAATCACATAGGCAAGTGGCTCAAGCAAGCAAGCAAGCAACCAGCTTAAGTAGACAAGTAGGTAGCTCAAGCATGCAAGCAACTAGCTCAAGTAGACAAGCAGATAGCTCAAGCACACAAGCAACTAGCTCAAGTAGACTAGCAAGTAGCTCAAGCACACAAGCAACTAGGTCAAGTAAGTAAGCAACTAGCTCTAGCAGTCAAGCAAGTAGCTCAAGTACGCAAGAAAGTAGCTCAAGCAAGCAATCAGGTAGCTCAAACACACAAGCAAGTAGCTCAAGCACATAGGAAAGTAGCTCAAGTAGCTCAAGCACATAGGCAAGTAGCTCAAGCATACGAGCAACCAGCTCAAGCAAGTAGGCAACTAGCTCAAGTAGGCAAGCAACTAGCTCAAGCATATAAGCAACTAGCTCACGCAAGCACAGGATGGCAGGAAAGATGCTCTGATACCACTGTAATGTCCCTTACCTAGCCTTGCTCTTGTATTTGCTTGTTTTCCCTAGAATTCAATTGTTGATTAGGTTTAGGGTTTCTTCTTTCCAAAAGGAATGTGTTTCTCTAATGAAATAATCCTAGATTAAAATCTGCATTCACCAATTTAAAAACATTTCCACATACACATATCTGTTAGCAATAATATCTAGATATCCACAATATATTTATAAACATGAATCAATTAATGAAGACATAAGAGGAGTGCCATAGGTGGATCCGCCCTGAAGCCCTCATGTAAACTCAAGAGGTTGTCCATCACAATCCTTCTTGCCTAGGGGCTTAGTACCTGCATACTCCACTCATGGTAACACCTCAGAAGACACTCGTCCTATTAGGGGAGAGGAACCATAGAGTCCAAGTGGCCTAAGGCCTACCACCTTCTCTTGCCCAATCCCGTATCTTGGGCCTAAGGGGCAGAGACCTAGGTGGGACCCCCATCTTTCTATAACCCAATCCCTAGTCAAGGGCCTAAGGGGCTGCAAAGCCCAATCCCTTGTTAAGAGCCTAAGGGGCTGCAAAGCCCAATCCCTTGTCTAGGGCCTAAGGGGCTGAAAGTGGGGTTTTTAGGCAATCCAACTTCACCCATGTTTTGTCCATCCTAATAGGTTTACAAGCACATAGTAGACAATCTTTAAACAATCAGATATATTTGCATTCATCCAAAATTTATTTCATGCCTATAATCAAATATATTTTCATTTACCAATGGTTCTTTAAGTTCATCATTTCCTATGATAATTCTCATTATGATAAGATTAAAGGATGTCATTATATCAATAATCAAATTAACAATATCTAATTCTTATATTCAAAATATGCCAAATATTATTGCTAAGTGAATACATCACCTGAACTGTTGTGTCTTCCCATGATTCTTAATTCCTTAGTCGCCTTCCTTCAATCTTACATTTGATTGGTCATATATATTAATCTATCCAGTTTTATATTATGATCGTAATTACTTATAAGGCTCAATAATTGCTGCCAGCATCATTATTACAATGATCGTGTATAAATATATAATTATTTCTAATTAATTTTAATCTTCTAATAATCACTTACTCTATATATATATATCACTTACTATATATATATATATATATAAAACTTACTTCCCCAAATATATTCTTGACAATATCACTTAATCAAATAAATCTCCCATAGTTTATTTCATTTCCAATCTGCTGCTTTATGCAGATTCCTAATTGATTCCTTTTTTTTATTTCTGATTCTTACATTCAATGTCTTTTTATATCTATGTTAAAGGATACATCTTTTCAAGAGTGATGTCCTTATGAAAAGACACAAACATTTATTTAAACCTTCATTATTATTTTTAAACCACTTTTATTTATTTATTTATTTTATTTTTTCAAACTGCTGTTTTTATAATTAATCCTTTTTTTTTTTTTTTTCACTAATAATCGCTGCATTACATCTTCAATATATAAATATTATTTCTTAATATATATTCTTAAACTAGTGGTTTTATATGTATTATAATATTTATGACTATAATAATAATATTTATTAATATTATTTTGTAATATTTTTTCTTGTGAAATCTCTATTATTATGATATTTATAATGTACTAATATTAATTGTCTCGTTTATTATAATAAATGTATTATAATTATAATATTCTTGATAATAATATTTAGATTGCCATTACATTTTTGATATTTATTTATCTAGTTATTTATATTTCACACTAAAATGTGTTTTGTGATTATGATTTATTTATTGATTTGCATTTTCATGTGTTACAATTTTGGGACATGACAGTCCACCCCGCCCAAGATTGCTTGCCCTCAAGCAATCATAATCTAAGATGTGTAATTTAAGGCGTTGCTCCTTGCGATGAATGATGTTAGCTTTGGTAGGAGTTTGAAGTTCTAACCCACATGATGGTTATTGAAGTAAGTGTATTACTAATTTTCTTAAGTGCTACTATTTCTCCATACCTCTCAACCCCATGAGTTAGATTCGTGAGTCAATATAAAAACTATTTGAATTAGACATTAAAGCAGATAACCAAGTAGCTCAATCAAGTAGGCAAGTAACTCAAACAGGAAAACAAGTAGCTCAAGCAAGCAAACAAGTAGCTCAAGAAAGCAACTAGCTGAAGCACATAGGAAAGTAGCCCAAGTAATCAAGCAACTAGCTCAAGCATACCGGAAAATAGCTCAAGCAGGAAAACAAGTAGCTCAAGGAAGCAAACAACTAGATCAATCACATAGGCAAGTGGCTGAAGCAAGCAAGCAAGCAACCAGCTTAAGTAGACAAGTAGGTAGCTCAAGCATGCAAGCAACTAGCTCAAGTAGACAAGCAGATAGCTCAAGCACACAAGCAACTAGCTCAAGTAGACTAGCAAGTAGCTCAAGCACACAAGCAACTAGGTCAAGTAAGTAAGCAACTAGCTCTAGCAGTCAAGCAAGTAGCTCAAGTACGCAAGAAAGTAGCTCAAGCAAGCAATCAGGTAGCTCAAACACACAAGCAAGTAGCTCAAGCACATAGGAAAGTAGCTCAAGTAGCTCAAGCACATAGGCAAGTAGCTCAAGCATACGAGCAACCAGCTCAAGCAAGTAGGCAACTAGTTCAAGTAGGCAAGCAACTAGCTCAAGCATATAAGCAACTAGCTCACGCAAGCACAGGATGGCAGGAAAGATGCTCTGATACCACTGTAATGTCCCTTACCTAGCCTTGCTCTTGTATTTGATTGTTTGCCCTAGAATTCAATTGTTGATTAGGTTTAGGGTTTCTTCTTTCCAAAAGGAATGTGTTTCTCTAATGAAATAATCCTAGATTGAAATCTGCATTCACAAATTTAAAAACATTTCCACATACACATATCTGTTAGCAATAATATCTAGATATCCACAATATATCCATAAACATAAATCAATTAATGAAGACATAAGAGGAGTGCCATAGGTGGATCCGCCCTGAAGCCCTCATGTAAACTCAAGAGGTTGTCCATCACAATCCTTCTTGCCTAGGGGCTTAGTACCTCCATACTCCACTCATGGTAGCACCTCAGAAGACACTCGTCCTATTAGGGGAAAGGAACCATAGAGTCCAAGTGGCCTAAGGCCTACCACCTTCTCTTGCCCAATCCCGTATCTTGGGCCTAAGGGGCAGAGACCTAGGTGGGACCCCCATCTTTCTATACCCCAATCCCTAGTCAAGGGCCTAAGGGGCTGCAAAGCCCAATCCCTTGTTAAGAGCCTAAGGGGCTGCAAAGCCCAATCCCTTGTCTAGGGCCTAAGGGGCTGAAAGTGGGGTTTTTAGGCAATCCGACTTCACCCATGTTTCGTCCATCCTAATAGGTTTACAAGCACATAGTAGACAATCTTTAAACAATCAGATATATTTGCATTCATCCAAAATTTATTTCATGCCTATAATCAAATATATTTTCATTTACCAATGGTTCTTTAAGTTCATCATTTCTTATGATAATTCTCATTATGATAAGATGAAAGGATGTCATTATATCAATAATCAAATTAACAATATCTAATTCTTATATTCAAAATATGCCAAATATTATTGCTAAGTGAATACATCACCTGAACTGTTGTGTCTTCCCATGATTCTTAATTCCTTAGTCGCCTTCCTTCAATCTTACATTTGATTGGTCATATATATTAATCTATCCAGTTTTATATTATGATCGTAATTACTTATAAGGCTCAATAATTGCTGCCAGCATCATTATTACAATGATCGTGTATAAATATATAATTATTTCTAATTAATTTTAATCTTCTAATAATCACTTACTCTATATATATATATCACTTACTATATATATATATATATATATAAAACTTACTTCCCCAAATATATTCTTGACAATAACACTTAATCAAATAAATCTCCCATAGTTTATTTCATTTCCAATCTGCTGCTTTATGCAGATTCCTAATTGATTCCTTTTTTTTATTTCTGATTCTTACATTCAATGTCTTTTTATATCTATGTTAAAGGATACATCTTTTCAAGAGTGATGTCCTTATGAAAAGACACAAACATTTATTTAAACCTTCATTATTATTTTTTAAACCACTTTTATTTAGTTATTTATTTATTTTTTCAAACTGCTGTTTTTATAATTAATCCTTCTTCTTTTTTTCACTAATAATCGCTGCATTACATTTTCAATATATAAATATTATTTCTTAATATATATTCTTAAACTAGTGGTTTTATATGTATTATAATATTTATGACTATAATAATAATATTTTATTAATATTATTTTGTAATATTTTCTCTTGTGAAATCTCTATTATTATGATATTTATAATGTACTAATATTAATTGTCTCGTTTATTATAATAAATGTATTATAATTATAATATTCTTGATAATAATATTTAGATTGCCATTACATTTTTGATATTTATTTATCTAGTTATTTATATTTCACACTAAAATGTGTTTTGTGATTATGATTTATTTATTGATTTGCATTTTCATGTGTTACAATTTTGGGACATGACATAATGATCGTAGGAAATCTAGATAATGTTGTAAGAGTTTAAATACATGTTCCTTGCTCTCCTTCCAAAAAAATCCTGCCCAACCTCTTTTACAAACTTCAAGCATAGCCCTATGCAATGTCGTTCAAAAAAATATTTTTCAAATGAATGTTGAACACCTAAAATCATTCCTTGCTAGTCTGATTTCTTCGGAGCAAAGTGGGTTCATATATGGTCTTCAAATTCTCAATGG
>VDFB02088891.1:0-11923 GCA_007258455.2 Sequoia sempervirens
TGGTTGGATGCAATGCAAGAGGAAATGGATTAATTGATGGCCAATCATACTTGGTATTTGGTGAAGCTTCTACCCAATCGAAGAGCATTAAAGAAGCAATGATTGTATAGATTGAAAGAGGAAGGAGGCAGGAAACGGTATCAGGCAAGATTGGTTGTCAAGGGTTATGATCAGCAAAAGGGGATTGACTTCAATGAGATTTTCTCACTAGTTGTGAAGATGACTACCATTAGAGCAGTTTTGGGTTTTGGCAGCATTTTATGATCGAGCAACTTGATGTGAAGACCGCGTTTCTACATGGTGATATAGAAGAATAGTTGTACATGCATCAGCCTAAAGGTTTTGAGCAACAAGGTACAAAGATTTATATTGGAGGTTGAGGAGTTTGTATGGGCTCAAGCAAGCCACACGATGGTGGTACCTGAAGTTTGATTCTTTCATGGTTGAGCAACATTTTACACGCTGCGAATCTGATCCGTGTGTTTATTATAAGGTATTGAATAGTGGTGAATTTGTTTTATTGCTGCTCTATGTTGATGATATGCTTGTTACTGGTACTACTATGAGAGTTGTTCGTGATTTTAAACAACATTTAGCTCAAAAGTTTGCAATGAAAGATTTAGGGGCAGCAAAGAGGATACTTGGCATGACTATAATCTGGGACAGACAGAAGAGGGAAATCGGATTGTCACAAGAAAAATACAATTGACAAAGTTTTAGACAGATTTAACATGAAGGGTGCTAAGCCTGTGAGCACTCCACTTGCTGATCGCTTTTGTTTTTCATCTGAAATGTGCCCCAAAACACCTCAGGATCAGAGAAACATGAAGGGTATTCCCTATTCAGTAGCAGTTGGGAGTCTTATGTATGTGATGGTGTGCACTCGTCTAGACATTGCCCATGCAGTGGGAGTTGTGAGCAGATTTATGAGCAATCCGGGCAAGACTCATTCAGAAGTAGTGAAGTGGATTAAGGTATTTAAAAGGCACTTCAGATTATGTTTTGTATTTTGGAGGTAGAGATGAATAGCTGTGAGGTTATGTTGACTCAGATATGGCCAAAGACTTGGACAAACAAAGGTCTACAACAAGTTATGTGTTCACATTTTCCGGGGCAGTGATTAGTTGGGTTTCATGGTTGCAATAGGTGGTTGCACTCTCCACTACCGAGGCTGAATATATTGCACTCACTAAAGGTGCAAAGGAGATGATTTGGTTGCAGCAACTATTGGGTGAGTTGGGTTCCAAACAAAATGTTTACACTCTCTTTTGTGATAGCAACAGTGCTATTCACTTGGCAAATAACTCAGCCTTTCATAATTGGACTAAACATATTGAGTTGCATTATCATTTCATCCGGAATATTCTTGAAGAAGGTAAGCTGAAAGTGGAGAAAATTGACACAAAGGTGAATCTGGCGGATGCATTGAAGATAATTACCACAAAGAAGCCGAGTTTATAGGACTTCACCAGGCATTTGTAAGGAATGTGTGGGGGTGATGTGGGAATATCTACACGAGGTTTTGCCAAAAAAATTTGGACTAGAGTGGGGAGATTGTTGGGTGTTGAATCCCAATGGTTAGTCTTGTTTTTCCCTCCAAGTGAAGTGACTCTTCACTTTCCTATTCAAAGTCTTATCCTTAGTGGATAATGTAATTGATTATTATTAATTGATGATTACATATAGATGCTATTGTAAATGTATTTGAATAACTGAGATATTAATGAGAATTTGCCTGCTTAAAAGTGGATGTAGCCAAATTGGTGAACCACTATAAATCTGTGTTTTATGTTTGTGTATTGTCAAAATTTCTAAGTTTAATTTTTGTGATAAATTTTTCAGCAACTATATCATTGGTTTATAACTTGAAAATAATTTTTTCTCTAAAATAATTTTTCTTTAATCCCGAGGAAGGATGAGTTTATTTTATCAATAATTGACAAATGGGTAATAAACTAGCTCCAAAATTAACATTTGAATTTAAACATGTCTATATTTTTTTTTGGTTTCATATTTTTTCCCATTTCATTTTCAAGGTGCTTTATTCTATGTCTCCTTCAAAATAGTGATAATATAATATTATTGAGAAAATTAAAATTTCCCAAGTTTCATCAATGTTAATGAAGATTAAATGCATACGTAACTAACAATTAATCTAGATAAATTAATGGTACTTAGCTTGAGGACTAAAAATGAGATGAATATTTTTAAAATTAGTTGTCTCTACTTCATAAATGACACTTCTTTGTCTATGCAATACCTCATAGTAGACCTTTTCTTTTTCTAGGGTCAAGTCTTTGTGTGTATTTGGATTGTAGCAAGAAATGACATGTTACATAACATGGAATAATTTTGTGTATGTGCACCATGGACTATGGTGGATTGCAAGGTGTGAGGCTATATGAAGTTAAATAAAATAATTTTATTCAAATTTTGATGAATTAAATAAAAGTCCTATAAATTCATGTTTTCATTTTCTTTACTTTTTTCTCAAATATTTCAAAATATTTATCCAAGATTGTTTTTGCTTGGCTTTAAATAACTCAACTCTTCATTGAATAAAAATACATGTTATTGTGACATTAAATGACTTTTAGTTGGATTTTAAACCTAAATATTTAGTCTATAAAATTATCTAATTTCAAAAAATATTATTGGGAAAAATATATTCTTCTCAATACACAAAATATTTTCAGCTAACACATCCATATTCCCTAGCTATGGACCCACTACACATGTACTAATTTATTATTTACAACATTAATTATAAATGAAGAGAGAAAGCACCACAAATTAGTCATAATTTTACTCATGAATTAATATATTTTTTTAATAATTTTTAAAAATATTATCACTTAATTTATTTTCTACAACACATCTCTAATACACAAATAAAACAAATAGCTAAATTTATTGGTCCAAAACACCTTTAAAAACATTATCAACATTTTGCTAAAATTTTTGGCATTACAAACTATTACCAATTTTTTGCCACAACTCAATTGGTGGAGTTGGCTGAACATTGTTATATCTTAAGGTGAAATTACAGATTATGTTTAAGTGTTGTTTGCATCGTGTTCATTGTTCGTCAAGTGACGGTTGTGCATTTAAGTGAGAAAACAAAATTTCAGAAGTGCCATTCAAATGTTCCATAATTAAATGAAGTACACAATTGAGCATATAAACAACAAAGCATTCTAAATGCTTTCATTTATTTCATGGAATAATTCATATTTACATTGCTTCATTTGATTGCAAGAATCCAAATGATATTACAACATTGCATTGGAATGCATTTTCTTTTCGAAATGAAAAGCATAAATGAAATCAAATATCCACACAAGTCGTGGATGTTACTGTTACAGTGCATAATTAATAGCACACTACACTATGGAAGATGCAAAAAAGAAAACACATAAGTAATGACATAATCATCATTGCCTGATTGGCCGATGGTCGACGCTGAAGTGGTGCACCTTTGTCTTCTCGAGCTCCGTTGACCTGTAAAAGAAAAGAGGGGTGTCAGAGGCTCTGATTATGAAGATACCTATATGAGTCACCAACAATAGTGCAACCTACTATCAATCATACACTGAAACAATCAAGTGACAAAGCAGAGACATAAGCTGAAGGAGAAACATCAACATGATCATCATATCTTGTTTTTATTCTAATATTGTTTGTTTCCTTGTGCAAGTATAGGGAAAATCACGATGTTGTTTATTATTCGAAGACCAAGCATGTGGAGGAAAACGGGCTCCCTCAAGGGTAGAGCTCGGCATGCTGCCCTTATCCATTACAAGTGGGCTGAGAAGGAGGTTGCATCATCATATTCATCAAAGAAAGGAAATGCAACTGAAAGAGTAAAAGAGAGTTCATCTGTCAAGCCATCGAACCAACGGTCCACTCATAACAATCAAGTAGGTATTTCTTCAAGGCTACAGGTGGACAGTTAATTCAATTAAGCTCAATTGATCTAACTAATTGAAAATCTCAACATTTCTACCATGGTAGTTTTGTTCATCATGTTCATAATATCATGCGAGGTTCAGTTCATCAGTGTTCTTTCTCACAATCAAGAATAGTGAACATGCATACATAATGCCTTAACAAGGAATATAATTATTTCAGATCCACGAAACAACTTTTTTAAATGGAGCATAAAAAAGCATGAAGAGTGCCAGGTTGAGGACCAAGAATACGAAGGTTCTGGCAATGCATCGAAATGATTAACAAAACAGCCAATTGCATTATGGCTGAAAAGTGCAAATGATTGCTTTAAATAGAGCTGCTGTATTACTATTTTTTGAAAGTAAACAATCAAGATACACTGCTTGAGGGAATTGTTCTATCATGCTTCCAAACTATATCTTCAAAAAATTTCAAGTATCAGACAAGAAATGTGCATAGTTTTGACAAGGATTTAAACACATAAAAGTCATTTCAGAATGAGCAGAGTTTATAAAGTAAAAGTCTGATGAGGATTTGAAGTAAATCCATGAAGAGCATAATTGTGAGTGCATAGGAGACCAAGGTAAACAACTCATCTACAAACTCAGTCAGAAAGAATTTCGTATGCAAGGAAGAAACAACAGGGAGATGACGATTGAGAATATAAATAAAAGATACATTTTTAGAATCTCATGAACCCATGTGTGGATGATCAACAGTGATATATTCAAATTCAAAAAATACATTTGCTTCACAAATAACAAATATCCATATGCTGAAAATGGAAGAATTCAAATGCCAAAAGGAGCCCAGATTTTACACAGTTATCAAAATATGCAGATTTTGTTTATTTTTTATACACCCACATTGGGGTTTGAGATTATAACACAGATTTCTTCAAGTTTCATGATACTCAGTTGAGAATCCAGAAGAAAGGGGGCAGGGTTTTTGTTTTTCTTCAATTTTCTAAAAGACCATAATGGAGTGCACAATTTTGAGCTCAATACACATATGAGAGTTTAAATTCAAGACTATTTTTTCAGAATCTCATAAATGTCATGAAGAGTCATACTGGTTTTCAACATAAACAACAAATGAATAGTTTTCCTTCAAAATAATGAACACTCGCATGAGGGTTTGTAATCAAATGAGAATTCCATTATATTTCAGTATACCCATGTTGGGTTCTGAGCATGAAATGAAGAGACAGAACTAGCAATGGTGGGTCGAGCCCAGAAAATAACAAAAGGCCCATTTTGATGCATAAGTATGGCACAACTTGTATATGGCCATGAAATTATTAATGGAAGGTAACCTTTTTATAGAGTTATGAAGCTTCTTAAAGCTTTTGTTTTGCAGAAAGAATGTTAAGGAAGGTATAGTGAGATGACAAAGCTTACCGTGCGCGCCATGGAGGAGTAGAAAAGCCACGACCAATTTCTCACAGAGCTCCCAAAATGCAAGGTCAAGCTCACATAGTGCGGCCGAATGGATTCATCAGGGAGCAAACACATAAATACAATGATAAATGCGTCAGAAATTGCATTGACGCCGCAGCCTCAAGGCCAGAAAGCAGCTCTAAACAAAGAAAAGAAGCTCAAAATAGCTTACAAATGACTTACCATTTGGTTATGTGGAGATTCGATAGGAACAGTAAACAAAAATATCTCACTAAGCTCCCAATGTATGGTCGAGCTCAATCATGGTGGCTGGCAAGGATAGAAAACTCCAATGGCGGCCAGTGGAGAAGTGAAATGGCACGCAAAGCTCTCACTAAGCTCGCAAACGCCCAGGTCGAGCTCAAGTATGGCGGCCAAGAACACAAAATAGGAGGAAATGCAAAACCACAAATGCATCAAAAGATTGTATCAAGGCCATGAATTATGGGGCCATTTTCTCATCAAAGAAGCCAAAAATGCATATCATAAAGGAGATAATGCTTACTCTGAGCTATGGAGGCCGATTGTGACCAGAATCTAGAAGAGAGGAGGCATGAATGAAGTCTCAGTTCAAACCCTATGTTGGCGGCGCCGCTTGCAGAGTAATTTCCCCAAAGTCACCAATTGCAAATGATCCAAATTTAGGGTTTTGCTTTTGCTTTTGTCTTATTCATGCCCTAATTCGAAAATGGGCCTTTTCATTTAAGATTATAATGTTTAGAATATCCTTTTGTGTCTTATTCATGCCCTAGGTTGAACTATGAAGAGGTTCATGTTATAAGTTTTGCCTAAGTCTTTGTTTTATTTAATGAATTATTTGAAGACTTTAGGCCTTTAGGTGAAGCCTTTAATTATTATCAAGGGGTTTTGAGAAAATCAATTAGGATATAGATTAGAGATATGTTTTATGATTTTTGAAGAAAATCAAGAATTATAGATTGGAGAGATAAGGTTGTATTTGTTTTTTTGCAAAAGATTTAGCAATCTTTAAATTGCAAAAAATAGACAAATGGTAAAAATCTGGAAATCTTGTAAAGCAGAGGCATAAAGCAATATTTTATAAATTGTTTTATGATTTCTTGCTATTTTTAGCAGATTATTGTTGACTTTTCCTCTTGGTCGGATTTGGGTCTCATCTTAGAGAGATAAGGTGTTTTTCTGGATTTTAAAGCAGATTCAACCTATTTTTAGAGGCTTTACAGTTTGATCATAAAAGCAGTATGCTTTTTTCTACTTTTATGCAGTTTTTGAGATAGTTTGAATCTTTTTTCCTTGAGCTTCTTTGTGAACTCGGATTAGGGTTTCTTGACAGATATATTCTGAAAAGACTTAGTCTTTTTATCTTCTTCCCAGTTCATATTTCAGTTCTGGCTCATACACATTTTTGAGCTTGTGAACCCTTTTGTACTCAGTTCAGACTTATTCACTCTTTTAGTTTTAATAAAGTAGCAGAATTCTCCTTCTCATTTTTGTCTCGATTTTATAATAGCAATTTGATGTCTTTGTGGTTCAAATCGGAATCCTTTTATGTCTTGCTGTTGTAAGTTGTGTTTCAAAATTGCATAGTTTCAGGTTCTCTGTTGTATTTCTTTTAGGAATCTTCATGCAAAATACTGATGGAAGTATGTGCCAGTGGGATTGTGAGATTCATTGTGATAGGAAAGCTGTTGTGAGTGTCAATGTTTGAATTTCATAACTTCAAATTAAATACCAGTTAGATTTAAGTTTTAGTGAGATTATCATACATCCTTTTCCTAGAAAATGTTTAAGTGGATTTATCATTCCAAAAAGCGACTCACTCTGGAGACTCCTTCGTTCAGATCACCCACATCTAAAGAAGGTTTCCATGTTTTAGTAGATTGATGAATCTTGCATTGGCCCGAGGATGCAAATCTAATTGACAATAGCAACAACATAATACCCCTAGTCATAAGTGTTATTCATAAAAATATTAAATTTTACAAATATTTCAATATTTACAATATTTTTCACATCTAAATTTCTTTAATTTTTCTATATTCTATTAAGATGGAAAAGACTTGAATTATCAAAACAATTTACCACTAGAAAAAATCTTTTGTAAGTTAATAATAAAAATGATAATAAAAAAGACTTGAACTATAGAACAATTGACAACTAGATAAAATCTTTTGTAAGTTAATAATAAGAATGATAATACTTTCTTATGAGTTAATGATAATGATAAAAATACTTCAAATATTTGTTTGTTGATATTTTAGAATTTTAGAATTTATTTTTTAATAAAAGGGTAAAAAATTTATTGAAAATCAAAAGAGAAGATTACAAAAAATCTAAGCTGCAAAGACCCGCCAACAGCAACAGAGCAACACACATCAGCCTTCCTCATTGTGACCATCCCCATCTTTAGCCAGAATCCCTTCTAAATCCTGGCAGAGCTCCTGGGGAACTTGCTCCCACCCATCAATCTTCCAACCAAGAAGATTCTCAGAAGCCCACTTAGCCAAACAATCAGCAGCCCTATTCCACTCCCGAGGAATATGGAAAAAGGATATAAACTCCATCAAAGAACTAATCTGTAAAATCTATTGCACCATTCTAGCCAGCTGCCAGCTAACATCAGACACCGTCCGATTATTTATCAAACCAATTAGAACCTGAGAATCAGATTCACAAATAACCCTGCGCCAACCCAAATCATAAGCCCTCTCAAGAGCATAGAGAATCGCCAAACCTTCCATAAGGTTGATAGATTGCACCCCTTCATGAGCAGAGAAGAAGAAAACCATAGAGCCCGAAGAGTCCTGACCAACTCCACCAATTCCAGCAGGACCTGGATTGCCTCTTGATGAACCATCAGTATTGATCTTCAAGATTCCATCTGGAGGGGGCATCCACATGCCCAACCTTTGGACTTTTTATTTCCCCCTCCTTCCCCTCTTGACGCAAGCCGAAGCTGAAGACAACCCCTGGATTCCAAGTCTCTCCACCTTCTCAGCGTCCCCTTTGTCTAAAGGGAAAACCACCTCACACTTAGCTTCCATCGTCTCCTGAATCATAGCCCTTACTTTTTGCCAAACTTGTTGGAATATCAACCTTTCACCCTGAAAAATTCTACGATTTCGTTCTAACCAGATCTGCCACAATATGAAGGTAGGACCTACATACCACACCTCCTGCAGGAAAGAGGTCCTAGAAGGAGGTCTACCAACACTGTTCCAAAACTCCACCAGTGAAGAGGCATGAACACACGAGATTCTCTAGGCCTCCCACCAAAGATGCCAAAGATGCAAAACAAAGGGGCACCGAAAAACAAGTGGGAAGAATCCTCCTTCGCTGCCCCGCATAAAACACAAATAGAAGGGCCTTGAAACCCCCTCTTCTGAATATTGTCCCACGTCAAGCACCTGTTCCAGGCCAAGGTCCAAAGAAAGCAATTACACTTTGGCCAGGAGAACTTGTTCCACACTCTCTTCCACCAGTGAACCTCCCCCCCTCAAGCCTGTGAGATAACAATCTCTAATATCTAGAAGCAACAGTAAAGACACCATTAGGATTAGGAGACCATGAAAGAACATCCCTCTCCTGTAGGGAACTAAATTTCTTAGTCGAGAGGATTTTGTGCAGCTCAGCACAATCCTCCTCCATACCAACATCAGGCCACTCGCCAGGGTTTGTCCATCTCACCATTCTCAGCTGATCTCGGGTAGAGGACTTAAAATCACTCACCCTTGACCAACCAGCTTCGAGGAACCGCTGGCATAAAGTTACCAAGTTCAGAAACTAGGAAAGAATGGGGGGAAAACCATCCCAAGAATCAGACCAGAAAAGAGCTTCTGTCCCCCTTTTGCAAATCCAAAAAAGGCCATCCTTTATGAGAGTAGCCCCTTTCTTGAGAGTACCCCAAATCACCAAACCTTTCCCCCTCAAGGAGTACCAGGGAATATCACTTTGAGGGATCCCTGGAAAATACTTATGAGATAAAATTCTAGCCCAAAGATGATCCTGCTCCACACACCAGCGCCAATACAACTTAGCAGCTTGAGCCACGCCGGACAACAAAGACTGCCTCAAACCAAGCCCTCTGAACTGCTTCAAGCTACAAACAGTATCCCACTTGACAAGACTCCATTTGGAAGACTGTAGGCTACCAACCCATAAAAATTGCCTAGCAAGAGAATCAAACTCCTTAATGAAACTCACCGGGGCAACCTGGATCATGCACCTGTAGATGGGGAGAGCCTGCACCACAGACTTGAGCAACTGAACATGCCCAACAAAGGATAGCCATCTGTGGGTCCAATGATTAACCTTCACACGAAATTTATCCAATATATTTTTCCAAGAATCCCTATGAGGTCTTCCAACAGAGATCGGAATACCAAGGTAGGTCAAGGGGAGAGACCCAATCTGAAATCTCAAAATGTGAGCAATCCTCCTCTGAATGGGCTCATGAGTGTTAAAGAAAAAGATGGAGGACTTTTCCTCATTGATCAATTGGCCCGAGGCATTAAGATAAACATCCAAAACTTTGCACATATTAGTAGCTTCCCTGATAGACGCCAGACCCATCAAAGCTGTGTCATCCACAAACTGCAAATAAGACTGCGAAGGTAAGCCACCATTCCATCTCCATCCCGAAATAAACCCCCGCTCCACATGGCTTCTCATCAAGCGTCCCAAACCCTCGGCAAGAAGGATAAACAAATAGGGAGAGAGGGGGTCTCCCTAGCACAAACCCCGAGACGCACCAAAAAGCTTTGAGTGCTCACCATTGATTAACACAGAAAAGGAAGTCGTAGTAACACAGCTCATTACCCAGCTAATCCAATCCTCCCCAAAACCAAAGGCGCCAAGAATATTCTGAAGGAAGGACCACTGAACTCTGTTGTAAGCCTTAGCCATATCCAATTTGATAAACATTTCCTTAACCTTGGAAGTGGCCATAGAATGGATAGTTTCAGTTGTAATCACCACCCCATCCAAAATTTGCCGACCCTCCACAAAACTGCTCTGTTCCTCAGAAATCAACACTGAAAGCCACTTTTTCAACCTGTCAGCCATCAATTTAGAGATAATTTTATAAATCACATTGCACAGAGAGATAGGCCGAAATTGCGTTAACCTATCAGCACCCTCACACTTGGGAATGAGAGCTAGGAAGGTGGAATTGAGAGCCCGTAGCATTTGCTTATTTGATTGAGACTCCTGCACAACTGCTAACAAGTCCAATTTGATAATATCCCAGAACTCTTGGAAGAACTCAATCGGAAAGCCATCCGGGCCAGGGGCTTTCCCCTTCTTCATCTGAAACACTATACCCTCCAGTTCATCAAGCGAGATGTCACTCATAAGATGCTCATTCATTTCTCTAGAAACAAGAGAAGGGATACATGACAGGACTTGAATTTCCTCATCGAAACTCCTTCGCTCCTCCTCCTTGAATAAAGAAGCAAAGTATTGAACTGCTTCGTTAGAGATCTCCTGAGAGGAGGAAAGCTGCTCACCCCTGTCATTCACTAAAACAGAAATAGAATTGCCATGTCGCCTGGCCTTCACCGAATTGAAGAAGAAGGCAGTATTCTTATCTCCTTCCAGTAACCAATCAACCCGGGCCTTTTGTTTCCAAAAAATTTCTTCCCTTAGCTCACACTCCTCTAGCAGCTTCAGAGCCTTGGCTTCTTCCAAAAGCAGCACTTCAGTCATCCCATCCTCCCTAATCATACGCGTAATACCAGCCAATTCTGCCTGAGCAGCAGCCTTAGCATGGAAAATGTTTCCAAAGCAATGTCGATTCCATTGTTTGAGCTGATACTTAACAAATTGAAGTAACTTAGCGAAAGTATACATTTTTGTACCATAGGAAGGTCTACCATACCTCCACCATTCAGCCACGTGATCATGAAGAGAGGGATCCCTAAGCCACATAAGCTGGAATTTAAAAGGAGGAGACCGAGGCACACGAGCCGAAGAGACCGCGAGCTTGATAGGCCAATGATCTGAACCCCTCCAATCCAAAATTTCAGACTTAGAGGACCACAAACCACCAACCCAGTAACAAGAAACCAGAAAATGATCAAGACGCTCAGCAATGCACTCCTCCCCCATCCTCCGATTAGTCCAAGTGAACTGGCCATTACTAGGCTTGATATCAACCAGATTTAGAGCTGAAATGTTATCTTGAAGAAGAAGAGCAGAAGGCTCCAGCCTCGCAATACCACCCCGTTTCTCATCCAACTTAGAGATAGCATTAAAATCTCCCGCCATTATCCACGGATGATAAGGAGCCATACTTCTAACAAACCTGATATGGGTCCACAATAATTGCTTACTGTGAAGCTCAGTAGGCGCATAAATATTGGAGAAAAATATAGCCTCCCCTGACTCAAAGCAAGAAGCAATCATGGAGATAGATGACTTGGAGGACATCCACCAAAGAGGAGAAATCTTCTGAGGATTCCATAAACAAGCCACTCCCCCAGAAGTCCCCTGAGCACCAATACATTGGCACTCACCATTCCCCCACAACTTAGGCATCAAACCAAGCATACTTT